>CM035422.1:136018908-136078908 GCA_020310875.1 Ceratopteris richardii
AATGAATGAATCAATTTTGTGTTGTTTTCGACGACAATTGGTTCTTAATATTTATGGCCTTATCAGTTGTGTTCTAGCTTCGCGGCTCATGGTAGGTAGAGAAAGTCTGATCTCCTCTTTTCGGCAGACACCACTTCGCAGAGCACCGACCCTTCCCTTTGCGCTAGCTAAAAGATTCATTGATGGCTTCCCACATATATATATATCTGAAATGGTATTGTTAGACATTGTGTAAGCTTACACGAAGTCATACATATGGTAACCTCGTTTTGTATTGACCAATATGACAAAGCATACAGATGGCATTAGTGCGCTTAGAGGGATATGTGTGGAAGAAGAAAGTTTGATCTCCTCTTTTTGACAGACACCACTTATGTGCGTAGCTAATACCATAAAGGTGCTATGCAAGCTTATACTAACGTGGGTTGCATTTGTTTGATCGAATAATAAAAAAATACCGAATATGTTCGTTTTATTCGTGGTTTTTTAATAAACACTAAAAAAACGGACATATACATTTTCCATTGAAAAATTTTCAATCGAAAGCGCTTTCGATCGAAATATTTATCGATCCAAAGCACTTTCGATCGAAAAGCATTTTCTAGTAGAAAAATATATATTTTTACATTTGATCAAAAAACGTATTTCGCAGGTGCTTCATTGATGTACTAGAGAGCTTTAAGCGTGCAATTTTTATCAGAGAGCTTCCTTTTTTATCATTGAGGTATTGTGTTAATTTTTATTTATTGTTTTGTTAATTATATCATGCATATTGTATGATTCACATATGCGTCTCTTACATATGCTTGATTTTTATTTATATAATTAGGTTTGTTCGACTTGCGCAAGTGTTTCTTACTTGTATACATTGATGAAAAGCATTTAAAAATAAAACACTATTGTGATTGTATACATGTTCGACTCGCGCAAGTGTTTCTTACTTGTATACATTGATGAAAAGCATTTAAAAATAAACCACTATTGTGATTGTCTGACTCGCTACATGGATTCTTAGTCTCACTGTAGTATAGGACATAGAAATAGATCTATTGAGATTGTTTGAATTGCCACCTCGATTCCTACTCTCTCAATAGTATAGGGGGTGTGTATGGACTATTGTGATTGTCTGATTCTTTGACTCTTACTCTCACAATAGTCACTTAGATTCCGATGAGAACACAATTAGTGTAGGCCACAAGGTGTATAGAAACTATTGTGATTGTTTGATTGTTTAACTTTTACTATCACAATAGTCACTTAGATTCCGATGAGAATAATTAGTGTAGGCCACAAGGTGTATAGAAACTATTGTGATTGTCTGATTCTTTGACTCTTACTATCACAATAGTTATATACAGTTATGTGATAAAACTCATACATAGTATAGCGAATGTATAATAAATATTATAAATGTCTGATTCTTTGACTACTACATTCTTAATAGTTACATAGATTCACTTCAAGATTATAATTACACTTTCTATTTAATTATAAATCTACTTATTTAACTATGCATATGTCTATCATTTGTCTACACATACTGTTGATTTATTTATCCATACACTTACTGATAGTCTATTTTTTATTTTTGCACAGATGGCAGGTAAAATAAACAAGCAATTTTCAGAAGAATTTGTGTGCTTGTACATGTATCAAATGAGAGAAGATGAAATGACTATAGCCATGGACACTTCTAGTTACAAAGATTTCATTGCGTAATTATCTAGAACAGCATTTATTAATATTGAAAACAAATTCGGCAGTGTGTCTGGTGGAGCACATGTCTTAGATGAGCAACCGGACATGACTGAACACCTTGTGAGAGCACAGGTAGATCGAAATACAAGACATGCATATGTGAATATGGGAGATCAAACATCAAATAATCTTTGTTTGCTCCCATATTCCTCTATTCTTTTTGAAGATGTAGCTCTCCTAGGGGAAGGACAATATGGAATGATCCATAAAGTCAAGATATCCCAACCGAGATTCAACAATGAAGTGTTTGTGTCCAAGCTATTTAAATTACATGATGCTGACATACAAATACGAGAAAATGAAGCCATCAATGAAGCCACAGTGTTATCTATTATGCATAGTGGAATTATAATCCACTTTGTTTGGCTAGACACCATAGCAAAAGTCCGTGCCTCATTTTCAAATTTTGGAATGGTGGTACATTGGACATGTGGCTAGAAACAATGAAGAAGGAATACCTAAACGTACCACGAAGCAGAGGTGTGAAGGACACAGAAGGAGATATAACAACCATGAAAACAAATATTTGGAAGCTGATCAACGGCATATTACAAACAATATCATTTTTACACACTTATCATATATCCCATAATGATCTCCATCTAGGCAACATCTTATTGCATTTTGAAGATCAACAGGCTTACATCGGATTATGTGATTTTGGTAGAACGACATAATTACCAACCAAAAAATGTTTTCCGAAGCTACCTAATCTAGAAATATCTACTAGAAATGAGTGGATTCGAAAGTACTGGTGGATTGCACCCGAATGCATATCCACTAGTTCTCCACCTTTTAATAAGAGGTAGGAGATATTTATAGTTTTGACACTCCTGTTACAAATCTTGAAATATATAGATTTCAATAGTTATCCTATTGATAAGAATGGGATTTACAAGTTCAAGTATGTTTTAGAATTAGCTTCTGACAAAGATGTATCAGAAAGAGTAGACGCACATGAACTGCTTATAGTATTCTCGCATCTAACTCGATATGGTTTAAACATATCCATGACAAATGGATTATGACCATATTGAAAACAATATGTATTCATTTGAACTATCTGGATTAAATGAAGTGTTTACATTTGAGTTATGTGGGGTAAATGAAGTGCTATCATTTGAGTCGTGTGGATTAGATGTTGTGGATTCATTTAACAAATGTGAATTAAATCTTGTGGATTCATTTGAATTATGTGGAATAAACGAAGTGTTTACATTTGAGTTAAGTGAATGAAATGAAGTGTAATCATTTGTATTAAGTGGAGTAAATGTTGTGGTACCATTTAAGTTAAGTGGATGAAATGAAGTGTAATCATTTGTATTAAGTGGAGTAAATTTTGTGGTATCATTTGAGTTAAGTGGATGAAATAAAGTGTAATAATTTATAATATATGGATTAAATAATGTGGATTTATTTGAATTATGTGGAGTAAATGAAGTGCTATCATTTGAGGGATGTGCATTAAATGTTGTGGATTCATTTAACATATGTGAATTAAATCTTGTGGATTCATTTGAATTATGTGGAATAAACAAAGTGTTTACATTTGAGTTAAGTGGATGAAATGAAGTGTAATCATTTGTACTAAGTGAGTAAATGTTGTGGTATCATCTGAGTTATGTGGATTAAATATTGTGGATTTGTTTAACATATGTGAATTAAATATTGTGGATTCATTTGAATGATGTGGATTCATGTGAATTCTCTTGAGATAAAATTCATGTTTTTATTTTGCAGAATTAAAACATGGCAAGAATGCCAGATGTGAATGATGATCTTGGTCATACTAAATCTCAAAGGATTTTATCTGAGAAAAATGCTCAATTTGCACAATCAGGATTAGCATTTTTATTCCATCAAGATTTGGAGCCAGAGGGATAAGAGCCAGAAGCATTATCAATGAAAGAAGTAAAAGCTATGTCCAAATTATTTTGTTCGTGATGTTCTCTTTTGGGTTACAGGAAGGGCAAAAGAAACAGCACCCTTAAAGCTTTCAGACTTACAACATAAAGGATTAGTAGAAACACTACGTTGACGCTTTGTGCAAGTTGAGAGATCATTACCAAATAATAATCAAATAGCATTATATTTCATTCAAAAGGTTTTTGTACAAGATATTCTTCATCGACCTGTAGATTGGGATGATCATGCAGGTATCGGTTTGGGTCGTCCTCAAAATTGAGTCGAATTTCATAATCAAGGAAACGAAGGCCCTCTTCCTTGAAAGCGGCCCTACATTTTGCTACCTGAAGAACATAATCTTATACATGATTTATCATCACAAGGGGCAGAATTATACAATGAAGGAATAACAATTCCTACATTACGAAGAACAGTAGATGATCAACAAAAGAGGATTGATGATCTAGTTTGATGCTTGACCATTGAGTTGAAATCTTGGATCCGAAACAAATGTTGTTCCATGCAAATGAGTATGTATTTGCATCCATCTGTTCTCTGCTAATGATACAATCTGTGTTTTCTGACATAATCCAATAAACTTTTCGAATCACAAATTTATCAGTATCAACCATTCCTAAAATTTCCACAAAAGGTTTAGTGATACCAACAATTTTTTCAAGATTACGCCAAAAATTTTGTGATTGTATTAGAGATGTACATTTGGATGCTGCAACTCGATAAGAAGAATACTTCTCTAGCCATGCCTCCCATCTTCGATCAGCAACCATTTCTACAAGGGCTCGCTTAACTTCTAATAATCCACTGAGCACAATGTAAGCAGTTGCAAATCGTGTGGCACAAAAAATCTGAAGTGCTTTTTTCGGAGATTTTGATCGGAAGAGCGAATATGAAATTGATGCTCTCTAATAAATTTGACCACATGATTTGCATTTAATAAGCTTTGTTTAATGAAAGATAATCTACCTATATCTTTCAATAATAAATTTAATGTATGAGTTGCACATGGAACCCAAGTAATGCCTTCATACTTGTTTTGAATTGTACTTCCAACACTTCGAAAATTAGAGGCATTATCTATCACTATTGCAGTCAGATTCTTCGGACCACCCACACGTGATGTAGCATATTCATATATCTTTACAAGAAAAGCCGAAATTTTCTCTTTAAGAGAAGTATCAATAGCTTCTATAAACATGTTTCCCTTTGGACATATAACCATGACATTAATCAATGGTTTCTTTTGACAACTTGTCCATCCATCCAATGCTATTGTGCATCCATACATGGGTACATAATCAAGTACTGTTTGCTTTAAAATAGCTTCAATATTTTTTTCCCTTTATCTACATACTCTGTTTGCATTTTGTTATAATATGGCATGGTGAAACCTTTTCGTGCAATTGACATCAAAGCATCTTTGAAAATGGGATTACGAATAACATTGAAAGGAATCCCACATGCTAAGAATACTTGAGTCCATTTAAGATGAAGCTCAAGACAATCTTTTTTTTTTAATATAAAGGAAGTTCGGCAATAGCCTACTCTCCCGGACTTGAATTAAATTAAGAAACAAAGGTTCAAAAGAAGGGGACTAGTGCCCACGGGACCCCCCAAATCCCACAAAGCAGGGGAAGCTTGATTGATTCCTAGGTTGCATTACAAAGAAGGTTGATCACCCTCTCGTCGCCCTCATGCGGGGCCCACTTGGGTTTGAGTTTGTTGTTGATCAAAAGGAGGACTTGATGGTGCCTGAAGGGGGGGGATTTCTTACTGTTGACAATCCTTTTGCCAAGGAGGAATAGTGATTTCTCAATCGACCACTCCCTGGGGGGATCGCCGAAGTTGAGAGCACACCTCTCCCGCCAAATTTTCCACAGGACTTCCCCTCTGATTGCGTTCCAGAGTGCCGCAGAGCATCCAATCGCTTCTCCCAAAAGGACTTGTTTCCAACTAAGCTGTTTTTGAAGTCTGATTTTCAGTCCAACCGTCTGCCAGATTCTGTAGGAGTTGGGGCAAGTAAGGAAGATGTGTGGGACATCTTCGATTGCACGGTGGCAGCGTTTGCACCAAGGAGGGATCCCACAAAGTTTGCTTGCCTTATGGTTAGTCCAAATTCCTCGATGAAGAATTTGCCATAAGAGGACAGACTTCTTAATCTCTATAAGTGGGTGCCAGATACCCATGAATTTCATGTCCCACCGAAGCCGCGTCCAAGACAGGCACCACTTCTTGTTGAGGCTGATCTGGAGGTCTGTTGTTTCTTTGATGTTCGGGATTTTGAGTAGGCTATTTCCATTGTGCCATTTGAGACCACGCGCGTTCGGTGTGTCATGTCCCATGAGAAGGCGAGTCTTGTGACGATCCCAAGCGAGGCATCTGCTTTGCAAGGTGTTCCATTCTTCGTAGGAGATGTTTATGCGAGGGTCGATATCCTTGTAGTTGATCCAGCTGTTGGTGTCCTGTTTCCAGAGGTGTTTCCATTTTTTGAATCCTTTGTTCCATAACTTCTTGGCATTTTGAATGTTCCACGACTCCACCCTCCGGATGCCATGTATCGGAAACCAGATAGAGTCGTTTTGTCTGATTCCGGCCGCCCACTTCCAGTCTTCACTAATTCTTGTGAAGCTTTTGACTTTGTTCCAGCCCTTCCAAAGGGAGCACACGAGATTGGAGCCTTTCGGGAAGACGGGGATCGGGGAGAATAGCAGGGTCATGATGTCTAGCTACATGTATATTATTTTGTGATTTATTACAGAGAAAGCATGGTGACAAAGTTTTAGATCCACCATTTTTTCTACATTCACCAACTTCACTCTTTTTTTATGCAGTTGGAGAAAATGGAGTACATGTATCTTGGTTATTCTCAAAAACAATTTGGGAGACTTGAGTAGAAATATCCTGATGAGCCTCTACTGTCATCGATGCATCTACTTGTTCTTGCTCTACACTTGGGCTACTTCGAAAGTGCTATGAACTACTCATGATTTTGAATCTTTTTTATGTGATAATTTGAGATTTACATTTATTTGCATAACTTGCAAAATGTACCCATATATCACTATCTGGATTAGAGCATCCTGCCACATTATTACCTGTACTAAAGAGATGCTCTTTTATTCGAGTTGCATTTCCTACATAACGATACCCAAAACATTTGCATTGTATTCTGGATATTGTTTTACCCTCTTGATGAACAATCATATATGATCATTCTTTTCCCTTTCCCATAGTGCTTGAAAATTGCTTTATGAAGACTATACCTAAAAAAAAACAATATAAATGAATATCAAATAAGATATTTCGATCAACGTTGAGTCAAACAATTACGATAGACTTTAATTCTCAATCATACACCCATATACAAATTACAGTTACACATAGTATTGGGAAGTAAAAATCATTGTTGAGTTAAACAATCACAATAGATTTTAATTCTCAATCATACACACATATACATTTACACATACATATGCTTACACATACTAGTGTGAAATACGAATAAATATTGAGTCAAACAATCACAATATATTTTAAAGTCCTGATCATATGCACATACACTTACACATACTATTGTGAAGTAAGAATCAATATTGAGTCAGACAATCACAATAGATTTTTCATTCACAATTATACACTCATATGCATACACATACTCATACACATACATACATATACTATTATGAAGTGATTCTCAATGTTGATTCAAACATAATCTACCTATATCTTCAAATAATAATTTTAATGCACCACAATAGATTTTAAATTCCTAATCATATGCACATACACTTACACATGCTATTGTGAAGCAAGAATCAATGTTGTATCAAACAATCACAATAGATTTTAAATTTCTAATCATATGCACAAATATTTACACAAACTATTGTGAAGTAAGAATCAATAGACTCAAACAATCAAAATAGATTTTTCATTCACAATTATACACTCATATGCATACACATACTCATACACACACATACATATACTATTATGAAGTAAAAATCATTATTGAGTCAAACATAATCTACCTACATCTTTCAATAATAGATTTACTGTATCACAATAGATTTTAAATTCCTAATCATATGCATATACACTTACACATATCCTGGTGAAGTAAGAATCAATGTTGTATCAGACAGGCACAATAGATTTTAAATTCCTAATCAAATGCACATACATTTACATGTACTATTGTGAAGTAAGAATCAATATTGAGTCAAACAATCACAATAGTTTAAATTATTTAATATTTATAGCAAAAAATTATACCTTGTTCTCTCTATGACACTTTAAGTTCATAAAGAACAAAGTATCTTTTATGAAAAATGAGTAAGAATCAATCATAATAGATTTTAAATTCATATATATATATATATATGTACTATTGTGAAGTAAGAATCAATGAGTTAAACAATCACAATAGTTTCAATTATTTAAGACGGCAAAAATCTATACCTTGTTCTCTCTACGACACTTTAAGTTCGTAAAGAACAAAGTAGCTTTTATGAAAAAATGAGTCTAGTTCTTTTGTTTTATAAAATATTATTCGATCAAAATTTTTTTTGATCTAAAGCTTTTCGATAAAAAAAAACCTTCAATCAAAAAATTATTGATCGAAAGCTTTTTCGATCGAAAAGGGTCGAATTCTCGTGCAAAAACTATTCGGGCGTGTCTGAATAAGCTGATGTGTCACCGAATAATTCGCTCGAATAATAAGAGCTTGCGGTAAAATTCCATAATTATTCACGAATAAACAAATTGTCGAATAATGAATAACGCAACCTAGATACTAACAGTAAACATGCTTAGCTAATACCAAAACCTAATGGTAAACTCCTGAGACCTAAAGGATTAAGTGTTTACCATTAGATGATTAAGCTAATACCATTAGTAAACGATTTAGAAAACGTTTACCTATGGGGCTAAAGTTTACCTTATGGAGCTAAAGTTTACTGATTTCTAAACGATAGTTGATTGAGTTGTAAATGTAAACATGTTGTATATAGATATGTAGATAGGTAGATTGATCGATAGATATATAAATAGATAGATAGATAGATAGATAGATAGATAGATATATAGATAGATAGATAGATAGATAGATAGATAGATAGATAGATAGATAGATAGATAGATAGATAGATAGATAGATAGATAGATAGATAGATAGATAGATAGATAGATAGATAGATAGATAGATAGATACCTGGATAGATAGATAGATAGATAGATAGATAGATAGATAGATAGATAGATAGATAAATAGATAGATAGATAGACACATAGATAGATAGATAGACAGACAAACAGATAGGTAGGTAGATAGATAGATAGATAGATAGATAGATAGATAGATAGATAGATAGATAGATAGATAGATAGATAGATAGATAGATAGATAGATAGATAGATAGACAGATAGATAGATAGATAGATAGATAGATAGATAGATAGATAGAATGTGCATGTGTTTGTATACATGTGTTTGTAGGTGTGTGTGTGTGTGTATGCATGTGTTTGTGTGTGTATATGTGCATATGTATGTATGCATGTGTGTGTATGCATATGTCTATGTATGCGCATGTGTGTGTATGTATGTGTGTGTATGCATCTGTGTGTATGTATATGTCTGTGCATGTATGCATGTGTATGTATGCATCTGAGTGTATGTGTGTGTGTCTATGTGTGTGTATGTATATTTGCAAGTATCTATATGTGTATGTGTATGTGTGTATGCATATGTCTATGTATGTGTATGTGTATGTGTATGTGTGTATGTATGTGTGTGTATATGTGTCTTTGTATGTTTGTGTATATGTGTGTATGTATAGTATGTGTGTATGTATGTGTGTGTTTATATGTGTGTATGTATATGTGTGTGTATATGTGTATATATTTATGTATATGTGTGCATGTATATGTGTGTGCATATGTGTGTATGTTTGTGTATATGTGTGTCTATATGTGTGTACGTATATGTGTGTGTGTATATGTGTATATATATGTATATGTGTGTGCATATGTGTGTATATGTGTATGTATGTGTATGTATATGTGTTTATATGTGTGTACGTATAGGTGTGTATATATGTGTGTATACATGTGTGCGTATGTGTGTGTGTGTATATGTGTGTATATATGTGTCTGTATATGTGTGTATGTGCGTGTATATGTGTGTATGCTTGTGTATATGTATGTATGTATGTGAGTGTGTGTGTGTATATGTGTGTATGCTTGTGTATATGTATGTATGTACGTATGTATGTGAGTGTGTGTCTATATGTGTGTATGTATATGTGTATATATGTGTATATATGTGTATATATGTGTATGTGTGTGTATGCATATGTGTGTATGTATGTGCATGTGTGTATGCATGTGTGTATGCATATGTGTGTATGTATGTGTGTGTACCTTTGCTTGGTTGCTCGCTCCTTTGCTCGATCCAGTGCTCTCTCCTTCACTTTCTAATTCGCTCATTTGCTCTCACTTGATCCCGGCACAAATGTGTGAGGAGAAACAAATTTTTGTTTCAATTCCTTTAGCATCACTTATGCAATGCTAAAGCATCACAACCAATTTGTCACCATCTCTACAAGCATCATTGGCCTTCGATGCTTGTAGTGATGGCCATTATGAGCATCATATAAGGGATGCTAAACATCGCTTATGGGATGCTCTCGGTTTATTTTTTTATTCTTTTTCTTTGGCATCGCTTACGTGATTCTTTTTTAACACAAGCATGGCATAAGTGACAATCCTCACTTTTTTTTTCACTTGCGGGCATTGCTACACCCTCGTTATTCTTGTAGTGGTGCTCCATGATTGAAATCATAACTAGCAGGGCCTTTGAGACAATCATGGGTGCATGCTTGTTGGTATGTAGTGCGAAGCTACTTATCTCCGTGGTGAAAGCTTGGATGTAGACCTAATGGGATCTAAATAGGTCTCCCAAAACCCTTTATTTTTAATAATGATAAGTCCTGTAGCCACAACTATTGGGTTCTCTTTTGCCCATGCTACAAGAGGCCTAAGGTAGCCTATTGAGGTTGCCGCCGACGGAGGCCCAAGCTACGCTGAGGTTGCTACTGACGGAGCGCTGACGGAGCCTTGGCGAGCAAGGCGGAAGGTGGTTGCATTAATCTCTGGTCTTTAAATGATTGCGCAATCCTTCAAAGAAGAAAGTCATTGTAGAACGCTATGAAATCACCTTCATCATCTTCTTGGATACTTTGATTTCTCTGTGCTCGCGTGTGGAGAGAGAGAAAGAGGCATACTGTACTAGTCATCTTTTGCAACACCGATTACTCTAGATAACGGCATGAGAGCAATCTTCTGCAACATCCTCGTATGAGAGCAACACCGGTTACAGGCAATCTTCTGCAACATCCTCGTATGAGAGCAACACCAGTTACAGGACAGCCTTTGGTGCTACATCTTGTCACGCGAAAGAGAAGAACATTATTAAAAAAAAAAAGGTTTTTTTTTTATAAAAAGGAAGTTCGGCCTTAGCCTATTCTCCCGGACTTTAATTAAAATGGGGAAGAAAAATTACAAGTGAATGGGACTAGTGTCCAAGGGACCCCCCAAATCCCACAAAGCAGGGGAGGAGTATGGCAAGCTAGAGGGCATTACAAATGAGGTTGATAAATCTAGCACCACCTTCATGTGGGACCCATTTGGGTTTCAACTTGTTATTTTCGAGGAGATAAATACAGTGATGTCTAAATGGTGGAGATCTCTTATGTCGGGAGATTCTTTTACCTAGAAGAAACAAAGATTTCTCGATCGACCATTCCTTAGGAGTTTGTCCAAAATTGACAGCACATTGCTCCCTCCAAATCTTCCAAAGAGTCTCACCCCTGATGGCATTCCACAACCTCGATGAGCAGCCGACCGCCTCACCCAACAACACCTGTTGCCAATTGATTTGGTTCATGAGTCTCAATACCCGGGTCACGTGACGCCAGATGGCACAGGACTTGGGGCAATCGAAGAACAGGTGAGCTAAATCTTCAATGCATCGATGGCAACGCTTGCACCATGGCGGCACACCACAGATTTTGTTAGCCCTTGCATTAGACCAGATAACTTTATGCAAGATCTGCCACATCAGAACAGACTTTTTGGTCTCAATTAGGGGGTGCCAAATAGACATGAATTTAAGTTCCCATCGAAGTTTGGTCCAAGAAAGGCACCATCTCTTCTTAAGAGTGTGATGACCATCCAAGTTCTCTTTGAAGTTGGGGATTCTGGAAAGCTTCTTTCCATTGCTCCATTTGAGGCCCTCCAGGCAAGGAAGATCCTGCCCGCAGAGGAGGCGGGTAGTTGAGCGGTCCCATGCTAAACATCTTTCGTGAAGAAGAGTCCATTCCTCTGGGGTAACTCTAAGTCTCGGGTCCAAGTCTTCGAACCTAATCCACTGGCTGGTCTCTTGTTTCCAGAGTTGTTTCCACTGTTTGAACCCCTTGTTCCATAGCCGCTTTGCAGTTTGGAGGTTCCAAGACTCCACCCCCCTAATGCCACCGATCGGGAACCAGATAGAGACATTTTGTCTTATCCCAGTTGCCCACTTCCACTCATCACTGATTCTGATGAATTGTTTGGCCTTATTCCAACTCTTCCATAAAGAACACACAAGGCTAGAGCCTTTAGGGGACACCAGGTGGGGGGAGAACAAAAGTGTGAGACTCCCTATGTCCTTCCAACTAGGATGGCCAACAAGGGTAAGGTCTTCCATGCTTTTGAAGATCAATTTAGCCCAAGAGGACTCACTATTGCTCCACGCCTTGATAAGCCACTTTGCTGCCAGCTTGTCAGCCAATCCAATGATATCCAAAATTCCCAAGCCCCTTGAGTCTTTCGAGCTAGTCCAAGTTTCCCATTTGATTTTGGGAATCCCCCTCCTGTTGGGGTCCCCAGTCCAAAGGAAGTTTCTGCAGATTCTTTCCACTTTGGCCAATTCTTTCTCCTTATGTCTCCAACACGAGATAAAGGAAATAGTTGTAGACAACATGAATGTGTTAACAACCATAGCACGCCCTGCCAAGTTTACGTGCATACCTTTCCAATGATTTAGTTTGCTGTCCAGCCTGGATAGCACCCAATTCCATCGTTGGTCCATTTAGATGCCAAATCCCATCGGAATGCCAAGGAGATGGAAGACTTGACCTCTAGGGATAACTTGACACCCATGATCTAACAATAATTGGGGTGTAGGTCCGTTGATTTCTCTAAAAGCAGTTTTAGCATGGTTGATTTTCGAACCTGTTGCCGCACAAAAGGTGTAGAGGCACCACCAAAACACCCCAATGCTATTTACATCGTTATGCACAAAGGCATTCATGTCATCGGCAAAAAGTCTCGCAATAATTTGGCCGTGATTTAGAGGTAGGGAAAGACCCTTGAGATTGCCAGCGTCCATGTGATGCTTTAATAGGCAACTGAGTCCATTCGAGGCTATAGCGAAGAGTAATGGGGCCAGAGGGCAGCCTTGCCTAATTGATCTTTTTAAATGAATGGGCGTAGAGAGCTTACCGTTGATATTTACTCTAGTTGAAGCATTTCCAAGAAGAGTGGAAACCATCTTCATGAATTTTTGGTTGCACCCAAGTTCTTTCAATGATTGAAGAATAAAGTCCCATTCCAATCTGTCATACGCTTTGTCGAAGTCGATCTCAAAGAATACCAGATCTTGTGGAGTCTCCTCAGCAAAAGCAAGGCCTTCCCAAATATCGACAATTGCTTCAAGTATAGATGATAAAACCTTTCTGGTCCTCACAAATCCATGACTTTAAATGACAAGAGATTCTGTTGGTGATAACTTTTGCACTTATCTTGTATCCTGTTTGGAGCATGGTAATCGGTTGCCAGTTTTCAATTTTGTTCTTATCTCCCCTTTTGTGGATTAACTTGATGATGCCATTATTAAGACACTCAAGGAGGGCACCAAAGGAGAGAGCCTCTTGCCACACCAGACATAGTGGGGTGGCCACTGCATGTTTGAAGGACTTGAAAAAATCATTGGTGAGGCCATCAGGACCCGGACTTTTCCCATTGGGAAGAGCATTAATAACCTCGATAATTTCATTCTCGAAAATGTTAGCATCTAGCAGAGAAATTAAGTTCTTTGGGATTCTAGATCGAGCAACCCTTGAGATGGTTGCCATGGAGTCACGCCTGTGTGGGGAAAGGGGAGCAGAGACCCCGAGCAGATGGGTAAAGTGCTCGACGATGATAGATCTATTCTCGACTTCTGTGCTACATTCGATTCCATTGTTATCAACCAATAAGGGGATGGATTTCCTAGCTTGTTTCCTTTTGAGGATGTTACACATCTCTTTCGAAGGTTTGTCGGCCTTCCCCGCCCACCAATCTTTGAAGAATATTTGAAGATTTTTCCTTTGAACCTCCTATTCTAATCTTAGTCTTCCCCTGATTTTCAAAAGACCTTGTTGGCATTGTAAGTTACCTTTGTTCACCTCTTCTTCAAGCCATGAGAGCCCCCAGTACACCGTTTCTCTTCTTTTTTTTCGGATATCTCTTATAGCCTTTTGAGTCTTGATCAGAATTTTTCGAGTCCTTTCCACCGCGCTTCTCCAACACTTAGCCGGTTCATAACAATAGGCAAATGCTTCCGCCCACACTGTAGAAATTTCTTGGTGAACAGAGGGGAGGGAAAACGATGTCTGACAAGCATGAAACCAAGGGGCCTTCTGGAGCACGGGAATCGGTTTGAAAGACAGAGTAATCTGGTAGTGGTCCGAGATAGTCAAGTCCATGTGTTGGGAAATTGAAGGAATACCCCACCGGAGGATGGTGTTTTGATCAATGTAACATCTATCAAGTCTTGCTTTCCTCAAAGAGTCCCCCAATTGGAGATTTGACCAGGAGAACCCGTTCATGTCTTTCACCTCTACGAGGTCGAGATGGAGCTTGATTTTATCCCATATCTCTTTCTCCTGGCCGTCAATAATTTTTCCCTTGTTATTCCATCGGTCCTCAGGAAACTCAACCATGTTGAAGTCCCCACAAATCAAAACATTATGTGAGAGGGAGTCAAGAGAAGCACAAGTATCAATTCTATCCGCTTCTCCATAAGGGGCATAAATTGAGACCACACTGAACTCAAAAGGGAGGCCGATAGAGACAGCAATCCAACGATGATTCCGACCTTCAAAAGTCGAGGTCACACTGCCAGACAAGGAATGACTAATACCGATCGCCGCACCCCCCGCCCCCATAGGGTGAGAAGTGAAGAACCAAAGGTGGTTTGGAGAAATGCATTTAAGCCTTTTTTGTAGATCCTCTCCGTCGATTTTAACCTCTTGTAAGCAGATAAAGTCAGGGTTGAGGCACTTGTCTTTGAACCACTAGCCCAGAATCGCCGCTCTTGACGGGTCCGGCAAACCCCTGACGTTTAGTGATGTGAATTTCATTGTTGATGGTTGCCCTATTTGAGAGGAGGGACCCAATCTTTTTTCTTCTTGTGATCTTTTTTTTTCCTCCAACTTCTTGACTTAAGATCCTACTCTTGAGGGGGCTCTTCCATGGCATGCCCGATGGTTGTTTTCCTTTAAGCTTTGACTTTTGTTGCGGTAATCTTGGAATGCATACTGGAAGGGTAGGACCAAGGAAGGAGCTTTCACTGTCTGGGTTGTCTTCATTGCTAGTAGTGAAGCCTTCCTCTTTACTCGTGGTGTAACCTTCTTGGTTGTCTTCTTTGCTAGTAGAGCACCCATGGGTATTATCAGTGGGGTCTTCTTCATAATGGTTGTTCCCTAGGAAGTCGACCTCATTAATCTCCTTTTCTAGGTTATAATACATGTTATTCGAAGGAGCAATTGTCATAGTGTTTCTTGCTGTTGATCTTCGAGGGCTAACTTTCCTCCTGTGTCTTACTTCAGTGAATCCTTCAGAATCCGTCTCAACAACGCGAGTTCCCTCTTCTTCCTCCATCGGAGGGGACTGATCCCGAGTGTTGACTTGAGGTAAAGGATCCAGGGTCCCATCTGGTTTAAGCTTGTTTTTATTGGTACTTTTCCTCAAGGGGCAATCTTTGATCCTATGACCTTGATGCCCGCAACGGAAGCACGCGTTTGGCAAATTCTTGTAAGTAACCTCCTGTGACCAAGTCTTACCATCTCCACAGTTTATGGAAATTTTCGAGGGAAGGGGCTAATTGAGGTCTGTTTACTCGCAGATCTGTGGGTGCCATCTTGCATTGAAAGAATGTTGAGCACCATCGTAGATTAGCCCCCCTACCTCCCCTCTTGAGGCCATCGGGTGACCGATCGGTGAAACAATTTCTCGAAGAAATCCATACAGAAAGTACGGTAGATTGGGAAGCTCCACCCAAAGTGGGTAACGAAGCGGCTGTGATCTGTTCGGAACAAAGTCTGGGGTGCACTTAAAGAGGCAAAGGGTGGACCAACCCACTTGCCAGGAGCCGGCTTGCAGGGCTTGGAAGGCCATCTCTTCATTCTCAAACACTAGAAGCAAGTGATTCGCCGCTAGGAATTGACACTTGCACACAATTAGGCCATGCGGGAACCACTCCTTGTGAAGCCAAGCTCTCACACTTTCTAGAGGGGGCCTAGGGCCAAAAACTTGACCAATCAGACACGTTTTCATCAGTTCTTCTTGCTTTGCCACCACAGATTCTTTACACAACGATACCACCGGAGGGTCGACGTCCGATGATACAGAACATCCTGAGGGGACACTGCGGCTCTGGTGGGGCCACGTTGCTCAAGATCAGCGAGGGAATAAGAGTCGACATTAAAGGGAAAGAGAATACCACGAGCAAGCAAAAGGCTAAGTCTACTCTTTAAGATTAAGGCCATGATCACCCCACATTAAAGAATATCTCATTTTTCTTCTTTTCCTTCGAGTCTTCTATCTCTATTTTTTTTTCTTTTCTTTTTCTTTCCCCCCTTTTCTTTTTTTTCTTTTTTCTTCGAATTATGACAGGCACTCACGACTCACAAGGGAGGGAACAAGATTAGTTAACTGTCCACCATTTTGAAAATGGTGACATTTATGCTGAAGGTATTGACGATCAGTTGAACTCTTGCTTTAATCGAATTAATTGGCTTTAGAATTTAAAGATGACGGCAATTCACCTCTAGCAAACAGAAAACAACGGAAAGCCTTGCTTAACTTCAATCTGTCCACAGGCACCTGCTAACATTCCATGGACATTTAACTCTTCTTATTAAAAGTAAATAAAACGGTGGGACACGCGTGAAGCAGCAGGGAGAGCGACGATGGAGCAAGGCTTTAAATGAGGGGTATCGTATCGCACAACTGGTCCTGCCCAGCGGGCGGTATCGTATCGCACAACTGGTCTTGGTATCGTGAGCAGGAAACGAGGTATCGCAATAGGGGCAGGTATCGTATCATGGAGCCGACCAAGGGAGGCGATATCAAGAGAGACGCGATACGAGTCTCAACCCAGGGAGGTACCAGCGACACCTCCAATGGAGGTATCGCGATACCAACAGCCCAGGGAGACGACTGCAGCCTTTCTGCTGAACGCAAGGCTTCTCTGTTCAACACTTTCACTATGGTGAACAGGACGTGATGGAGGGTAGCCTTGAAGCCCCAACCTCTTACTTTCTATGGAATTATTTGCTATGGCGAAGCAGCTGGAAGCCTTGGATACAGGAAACTGGAAACGAGTCGTCGACAGAGGCTCAGATTTCATGCTTCATCTTCCGCCCTTCATGCAAAGTCCCTTTTTTTTTAAATGGAGGTTCGGCCTAGGCCTACTCCCCCGGACTTTAACTTTGAAATTGCAACTGTACAAGGAAGGACATAGTACCCATGGGACCCCCCTTACCCCACAAGAAAAGGGGTTTACAAGACTGGGTTGTGTTGAGATATCAAGCTCAACATGTGATGATCTAGGATGACACGTACCAGTCTTTCGTTTCTCTGACATGTATAGTGGTCACGCCCGTATATGTCAGGGATACTTCATTGAGCTTTATTAGATTTATCTACCGAGAGTGATGGCACATTTGTTTCTTGCCAGCTCACTCATTCGCGGACATTAGGTTTTTCCTTATGTACTGGTCTTTATATATTGCACTGGTTGTATTCTTGTTTTTAGGTCATTCTTGTACATTCCTTTTATGTAATAGAAGAAGAAGAAGATCATTCTTCCTTGCCTCAGTCTGTGTGTGTGCTTCTCCTTGAGAGTGAGAGTGTGTGTGTGAGCTCTCTTCCTTATCTCCTTCCTCGTGACATAGTATCAGAGCCAGCGTGGCTATAGAGAGCTCGTGGAGAAGGCGACGGTACGCGGCAAGGCGTGGAGAAAACCCGATTTCACAAACGGCCTTCGTTTGCTACGAAAATCACCGTGAAGGTAGAAGACCTCAAAATATTTTCAAGAATTATCCCTTTAGGGTCACTCGTTTTTGTCAGATCGAAGTTTCGGAGCCATCTGCGACACTCATATATTCCAGATTCAGAATTTCAAGCGATTCCGTGTACTGTTGATACACGAAAACTGTGTTTTTCCGAGATCGAACTGTCACGTCATAGTGCGACAGTGTTCAAGCAGAAGTGCTGCTTCTAGTGTGTTGCGGTGTTGTGAATTGTTGCAGAAATGGCAAACACAGATGGAATGAGTCAGCTTATGAGCAATAAGCTGGACAAGAACAACTTCCATGCTTGGAGATTCAGAATGACGAATTTCCTGATGGGAAAAGGCTACTGGAAGTACATCGAGGGAGAGAATGAAAATGCTCCGCAGTTACCAGAAAGGAATCGGACTGCAGAACAGTTAAGAGCATATGAGGAACGGAATCAAGGAGCACGAAAGGTAATGTATTGGCTATCTGTTAGCATACAGGATAGCATGATTGGACACATACAGGATGCCAAGACTCCAAAAGAGGCTTGGAACAGTTTGGTCACTTTGTACGAGACCAATACAAAGGCACGGAAATTGCAACTCAAGAACGAGCTGCATACATTGGAGAAAAAGAGCATGTTGGTAAGTGACTACACTCTAAAAATCAAAAGCATATGTGAGTCACTTGCATCTATTGGCGTGAATGTAGATGATGATGATGATAAGGTGGAAGTGTGTCTTCGTGGTTTAGGAGCTGCATATAAGCAGTTCAGAACTTCTATACAGACTAGGGAAAATATTCCGAATTTTGCTGATTTGGTCTCTATGCTGATCATTGAAGAAAAGAATCTTGGTGAGGATTCAAACTCCCAAGGAAAGCCCAGTTCTGAGCAGGTATTCTACTCTGGCAGAGGAAGAGGCAGAGATAGAGGTTTTGGAAGTGGAAGAGAAAACAGTAACCAAGACCAAGGTCAACAACAGAATCATGCAGGAGGAAGAGGACAGTTTCGAGGTAGGGGGAGCCAAAGCGGTCGGAGAAATTTCCAAAGAAATGATTCAGGTAATGATACTAAAGGATGCTGGAATTGTGGTAAACCTGGACACTTTGAACGTGATTGCAGGTTAAAGAATCAAAATAACAGAAGGCAGCAAAACAATTATGCATCCACAAGTGCAGATGATTCTAAGAAGCTGTTTATGGTTCAACATCACATGATGAATACGATGTCTGCTGGTGTTTCAAAATCGAATGATAATGTCTGGTATGTTGATTCAGGTGCTTCAAATCACATGACCAGTCATGCAGAATGGTTTAGTAGTTTGCAAAAAATGCCAGTTCCTGGATATGTTGAAACAGGTGATGATACATCGCATCCTATTGAGCATACAGGAAACATAGCATTGTCTATGGAGGACGGAAAGGTAAAACATCTCGCTGATGTGCTGCATGTTCCAAATATAACGAAGAATCTGGTTTCTGTTGGACAAATGGTTGACCAGGGATTACAAGTCAGGTTCAATGCTGATGGATTATATGTAGAAGAGTACAAGCAAGATGGACGATTGGTTTCCAAAGGAAACAAAGTGGGTAGGATGTTCACCTTAAATGTGAAGATTCCTGAAATGAATGAAGCCATGTTTGCAAAAGGTGTAGGAGTTATTGCAGATATAGAGATATGGCACAAACCGATTGGACATGCAAACTTGCAAAGGCTGAAATTGATGCAGTCAAAGGAGATTGTCCATGGACTACCAAATTTCAAAGTTGCAGGAAATGCAAAAGGTATGTGCAGCATGTCAATTTGGTAAACAATCAAGAGCATCATTTCCACATGACAAGCATGTTAGTGAGAATGTACTAGAAGTAGTACATACAGATGTTTGGGGTCCAGCAAAGACCACATCTATGGGCGGTTGCAGGTTTTATGTTACCTTCATTGATGACCATACACGCAAAGTATGGGTATATTTCATGAAAGAGAAGAGCGAGGTGTTTACTCACTCCCAAAATTTTAAAGTTATGGTGGAAAAGCAGGCAGGGAAGTACATTCAAACATTAAGATCTGATGGAGGAGATGAATACATGTCAAATGAGTTCAGCAGTTTTCTAAAAAATCATGGAATTCGGCGTCAGTTTTCATGCAGGTACACACCACAACAGAATGGTGTTGCTGAACGCAAAAATAGACATATTGCAGAAATAGCAAGAGCCTTGATGGCTGAGAAGAATATGCCTCATTGTTATTGGGCAGAAGCTGTGCATACTTCTGTATACATCATGAACAGAACTCCGACTGCTGATGTACATCAAGTTACACCTGAAGAGAAGTTTATAGGTAAAAAGCCAAACTTATCACATTTGAAAGTTTTTGGTTGTATTGCATATGTACATGTTCTAGATGAGTTGAGGACGAAGCTTGATCCGAAAGCAGAAAAATGTGTCTTCATTGGATATTCCCTTGAGCAAAAGGGGTACAAATGTTATAACCCACTCACACGACAAGTGAAGGTGAGCAGAGATGTGGTATTTGATGAAATGTCAAGCTTCTATGCAGATGCCCAAGAAGGACTGAATCTTGAACCGAACGACAAAGAAAATGCTGAAAAATCTAGTGCAGAATCTCAAGTTTTGAGTGGACCGGATGCATCACCAAGCAATAGTTCCAACTCAAATCCATGGAGTGGAAGATTGCGTGGAAATTTTAGTCCAGAAAATTCATCAAATACATCCAAGAAAGGTAAAGAAAAGCTTTCTGCTGGTAGTAAAACAGGTGCAGGTTTTGAAGATGTTGATGGAGATTCAAGCGGTTTAGAAAAGAGTCTTGATGAGGAACTTGGATTGCCCTCTGTGAAGACTCCAGGAGTAAGAAGGGCACATGCAGATGATACAAGAAGAAGTGACCCAGGACCAAGAAGATCTGGGAGGATGCGTAATTCAGTGCAACGATTGACATATGATAGTTACATGGCTCGCCATTAAGCCTACATGACAAAGGTAATACAAGATGCTGAACCTTCTTGTTTTGAAGATGCAATTGGTAATGCAGATTGGGAAAAAGCTATGGATGAGGAGATGGCTGCACTTTATGGAAATGATACATGGAAGCTGGTTCTATTGCCGCAAGGAAAGAAATCCATAGGCTGCAAATGGGTTTACAAGGTAAAGCATAATGCTGATGGTAGCATAAGCAGGTATAAAGCATGATTGGTAGCTAAAGGTTATGCACAGACATATGGCATTGAATATGAGGAAACATTCAGCCCTGTAGCTAAAATGTCTACTGTCATAACACTTGTTGCATTAGCTACAACAAAAGGATGGACTTTGCATCAGATGGATGTGAAGAATGCTTTCCTACATGGTGAGTTACAGGAAGAAGTATATATGGACCAGCCACAAGGATATGAAGATTCAAAGCATCCATAATATGTTTGCAGGTTGCAAAAGGCTTTGTATGGGTTGAAGTAGGCTCCGTGTGCATGGCATGCAAGGATTGCTGATTACTTAACCAGCATTGGGTTTTCTATGTGTGATGCAGATCACTCACTATATGCAAGGAAGGCTGATGATGGCATCACTATTGTGGCTATTTATGTTGATGATCTGATTGTAGATGGTGATAATGAAGAAAGCAGCGAAGAGGTAAAGAAACTTCTTATGTAGGAATTTGACATGAAAGATCTTGGTGTGCTTCGTTATTTCTTGGGCATTGAATTTATACATACAGAAACAGGTATATGGATGTCGCAAAGGCAATATGCCTTGAATATGCTGCAAAAGTATGGTATGGCTGATTGTAAGCCAATTTCTTTGCCTTTAGATCAGAATTTGAAATTGGATACTACATCAGGTGAAGCATTGGAAAATGCTACTATGTACAGGAAAATTGTGGGAAGTCTTATATATCTTACAATTACAAGGCCTGATTTAAGCTACACTGTTGGACTCGAAAGTCAGTTTATGCAGGTTCCCACGAAGCCACATTTGGATGCTCTGAGGCGCACTCTACGTTATGTGAGTGCTACTTTGGATTATGCATTGTTTTATGAAGCTGGTGTAGATTTGCAGGTTCATGGATACACCGATGCAGATTGGGTTGGTAGTACTCCAGATAGAAGATCTACTAGTGGCTTTCTTTTCTCACTTGGAGGTGCAGCTATTACATGGAGCAGTAAGAAGCAACCCACTGTTGCTTTGTCAAGTACAGAGGCTGAGTATAGAGGTGCTGCAATGGCAGCATGTGAGGCATCATGGCTGGAGATGTTACTTGCATATTTAGGTGTGGAAGTGCAAAAGCCTATCACTATCTATTGTGATAATCTTAGCAGCATACAGTTAGCACGGAACCCTGTTTTCCATGCTAGAACAAAGCATATCAAGGTACATTATCACTTCATCAGAGAGAAGGTATTAGCAGGTGATATTGATCTTGTTTATGTGAGAACAGATGAGCATGTTGCTGATATTTTCACCAAAGCACTTGGAGCTGAGAAGTTGAAGAAGTTTTGGAAGATGCTTGGATTACAGAATATGGCATTGAGCTTGAGGGGGAGTGTTGAGATATCAAGCTCAACATGTGATGATCCAGGATGACACGTACCAATCTTTGGTTTCTCTGACATGTATAGTGGTCACACCGGTATATGTCAGGGATACTTCATTGAGCTCTATTAGATTTATCTACCGAGAGTGATGGCACATTTGTTTCTTGCCAGCTCACTCATTCGCGGACATTAGGTTTTTCCTTATGTACTGGTCTTTATATATTGCACTGGTTGTATTCTTGTTTTTAGGTCATTCTTGTACATTCCTTTTATGTAATAGAAGAAGAAGAAGAAGATCATTCTTCCTTGCCTCAATCTGTGTGTGTGCTTGTCCTTGAGAGTGATAGTGTGTGTGTGAGCTCTCTTCCTTATCTCCTTCCTCGTGACAAGTTGAACGGCGGTCACAACTACCGCGGGGATGGTCAAACAGTGGCCAACAGCCACATACAACAGTTTTTCTAGGATTCATATGTCCCTTACATGTTGCTGCCATGGGTTGAACCCTCGCCCCCACCTCAAGAAGCGAGAGGCCCAACCACCAGGCCAGCGAACCGGGACTTTCATGCAAAGTCCTTGCTCCTAACATTGAAGGATACACTTAATGCCTGCTGTGAACGATGAGGCGAAGGAGTGGTCCCGGAAGAAATAATGTGATGGGCACATTTTTTTTTTTTTTGAGACAACAGGAAGTATAAAATTGATGCAAATCAAAATGTACAACTTAAGGTAGACTCATGAAAGAGCCTACAGAGAAAACTAGAGAGATTCACAATAGGTAGTAATCAATAGGTAGTAATCAATATAATCACCAAGATAAGTGATCATATCTTCTCTAGGCTTGGAGTACATTTTAAGGAGCTTGGTTTTCCATACATTGAAATGAAATCTTTTCAGAATTTCAAAAGGGCTCTTAATATTCGATTGAACATGATTATCAGCAGGTATACAGAGACTGATAATCTTCCTCAAACCATACATAAAGGAGAAGAAGAAATCCTTTCTCTTGACATTGAAGATGGCAGAATTTCTGTTTTTCCAGATATGCCACAGGGTGTGATTCCTGATAATTTGCCACAAAGGAATGTCCATACCTTTCGCTTCACCTAACAGAATTTCTTTGGGACTTGGGAGATTAAGACCTTGTCTTTGGCAGAAGGACCAGATACCAATCCAAAATCTAAGAGCATATTTACACTTGATGAAGAGGTGTTCCAAATCTTCTTCTTTACCACAAAGTTTACAATGACCAGCATCAATCTTATACTTCCTAGCATGGCTGCCCGTCCAAATGCCTTGGTGGAGGATGAGCCAACTCAGACAAGACTGCTTGATAGATAGGGGGAAGGCCCAGCAACACTGGAACCTATACTTCCACTGAAGTTGGGACCACTGCATTCCCCATTTCTTGTTCAACTTTCCAGTGATTTCTTTTATACTCCTAAAATTTCTTTTGAAGGACTTTAAAATATCCCAGGCAACATCTTGAAGGGCAATCTGCTTACTCCACATGTTGGTTCCCAGCTTCTCCAACAGAAAGTCCTTCTTGCTCAACAGTATCTGTTTACATTGAACAGAAAGACTATTAGCATTAATAATATCATCAGTACCAGCTCTCAACAAATCCTTCCAGTGCCCATAGCCCTCCTTCCTGCATTTATTTCCTCTGATAGTTAGGACATACTGGGAACCAGAGATGGACCATCCAAACCAAAGGGAGTCCTGCTCAAAGAAAGAGGAATTATGCAAAAACCAAACAGGCAGTTTATAATTGGACTTAACTATCATCCAAGCTTTCCAAAAATTGCAAATTAACTGACTGCCTTTGGGAACAAAATCTACAGGAGCTGTAATAATATCCCACAGAGAGCAGTTACTCCAGCTTTTATTATTTTTCACATAGAATCTGTTAAAATTTCTTTTAATCAGACAGGCCCAAAAATCATTAGAGGAGAGAGATCTATAAATCCATTTAGCAGCCATTTGATTAGCCAT
The DNA here is from genome assembly GCA_020310875.1 of Ceratopteris richardii. Taxonomy (NCBI): domain Eukaryota; kingdom Viridiplantae; phylum Streptophyta; class Polypodiopsida; order Polypodiales; family Pteridaceae; genus Ceratopteris; species Ceratopteris richardii. The sequence continues at coordinate 136,043,495 of CM035422.1, forward strand.
TCTGGTAGGACAAATGATACCCAGACCCCCTTCAGACTTATTCATACAACAAATATTCCAGGCAACCTTGGGAATTTTAGAACCACTCCACAAAAATTTTCTAGCCAAAGAGATGGCCTGTCCCATCTGCTTTTTATTAGGCTGCCAGCAAGACAGAAAGTAGGTCAGCGAGGGGAGGATATAATGCTTCAGAATAAAATCTCTATGAGAGAGACTGTGCTGCACATCACTCCATTTGTAAATTTTAGCTCTAAATTTATCAAGCATCCAATTCCATCTTTGCTCATTAGTGATGTCAAAGCCCATGGGAATACCCAGCAACCTGAAGATGCTCCCTTTCTTTATGATTTCACAACTTGCCTTCTCAACACAAGGAGGGATATGATTATTAGTAGCAAAAAAACCCGTTTTCTTATGATTAATAACAGAACCACTGGCAAGACAAAACATCTCAAGACAATTCAAGAATTGCTCAGCAGAATTATCATCAGCTTTCATAAGCATGTTAGTATCATCTGCAAACATTCGAAGGCCCAAGGGGGAGAGAGCCTGGGGAATATCCAGCCCAGAAATGGTGCCTTGACTCATGCAATCCTTGACTAGCCACCCAAGAGCATCACTTGCAATAGCAAAAAGGAGGGGGGCCAAAGGACAACCTTGTCTGATGGACCTGCACAGTCTCAAAGGGTTAGAAAGATAACCATTTGTGGCCACTTTAGAATAGGCATTACCAAAAAGAATGCTGACAAATTTAATAAACCTTTTACCAAAACCAACATCATGTAAGGATTGAAGAATGAAGTCCCATTCTATCCTGTCATAGGCCTTGTCAAAGTCGATTTTGAAGAAGTAGGAGTCAACATTTATCTCATTGCAATACTCAAGACTTTCCCAAATGGTAATAATATTATCCAAAATAAATCTGCCTTTTATGAATCCTTTTTGTTCAGGAAGGATAATAGCATCCATAAGAGGACTAAGCCTTCTGGCCAAGATGCCAGCAAATATTTTGTACAGAGAAGTCAGGCAGGAGATGGGTCTCCAATTGTTCAAATCATCCTTGGGACCTTTTTTGTGAACAAGTTTTATCACTCCAGTGTTTATAAAAGGAGAAAGGGATCCCCTTCTAGAGGCTTCTTGCCAGATCTTAAGAATTATTGGGATCAAGACTTCCTTAAATTCTTGAAAAAACTCATAAGACAAACCATCATGACCAGGAGACTTTCCAGGCTTCAATTTGCTAATGGATTCTCTTACCTCACCCTCAGAAAGGGGCATGTCAAGGAGGGAGTCCATTCCCTGAGGAACCAACTTTTTCCTACAAAGGGCAATGGCAGCTCTTGCACTCCACACAGAATCCCCTCTCTTGGGAGGCAGAGAGAATACATTGGCAAAGAACCTATGAGCCACCTGAAGATTATCTTTCATATCTTTAGCAATAATACCAGAATTATTCTTGAGAAGAGGGATAAAATCCCTAGCTTTTTTTTTTCTCAACAGATCAAACATATACTTATTGGGCTTGTCAATTTTGCCAGCCCAGAATTCTCTCGACGTGGCAAGGGCACCTCTAGAAAGGAGATAATCCACTTTCTTAATTTTTTCTTGAAGTTCAAAGAGCTTAACTCTTTTGTCTTCCAAATCAGTATTAGAGCACTCAATGCTATTCTGCTCCTGCAAAATCATCATCCTTCTCTTTTGTCTAATGTCTTTAGCTTTAAACTTATAGTACTTCATAATATCCTGGATATCTTTGACAGCCTTTTCCCAGGCCACAAAAGGAGAAATGTCACTAGTAAAGTGCAGGTTAAGGGAAGTGATGATTTTTTCCTTAACCAGAGGGATCTTAAACAGGGAAGAATCCAAATGAGTCCAACCAGCCCTATATATAGGATTGTTATGATAAAGTTTAATGATTAAAGGCGAATGATCAGACATTTGCAGAGAGTGATCAATAAAACAACTATAATTCCACAAATAGTGACTCCTGCCAGCATTCATGTAGAATCTGTCTAATCTAGCAGACAGAGGATTAGAACAATTGCGATTATTCCAAGTATGGCCAGAATTGGCTGAGAGATCCACAAGATTATGATTATTAATCATATTATACCAACAATTCTTTTCAAAACCAGAAACTATATTATCACTTTTACCCTTCTTGTCACTACTGCTAGTGACCATGTTGAAATCCCCAGTCAAAATAATATCACCTTGAATTCTGAGAATTTCCTCCCAGCATTTGGCTCTCTGAGCAGCCTGATTAGCTGCATAAACACACACCACAGTATAGTTAAGAGGATCTTTACACTTAACTGCTACCCACTGATTAGTGGGGCTCCTAATCACTTCTTCAATAAGATGACAAAGACCATTAGAAATGCCAATGGCAGACCCTCCTTTGCCATTATGATTCATGTACACCCACCGAAAGTTATTAGAGACAATTTTCAGATTCACCATGAGGGGAGCACCCCCAATCTTGATCTCCTGCAAACAGATGAAGTCAGGAGAGTGAGAAAAATCTTTGAACCAATTATTAATCATCTTACCTCTGACCGGGTCAGATAACCCTTTAACATTGAAAGTAATAAGATTAGTACAATCCATAGAGAAAACAGTCAGAGGAGAATAAACTTACTTTTTAAGATTCTTACCTGGCTTCACTGCAGATACAGAAGACCTTATGGTATCTTTCCTCTTAGAATTATACTTATCTTTACCTTTAGGGCTAGGGGAACTAACATTTGTCATACAAACATCTTCCTTGCTGGAACCTCCAATATAATCCTGGTCAGAAGAAATCTCATCAAACCTGTTAATTTGCTCTATAAACATATCTTCACAATTACTATTTTTTACTTCAGGGGAAACCTTCAGAGGGATGGGGTCCGGCGAGGGTCTGGGAGAAGAACCAGAAACCTTAATTAGTCTTTCATTAACACAGCCCGGAGTTTTACTATCTTGCTTATTTTGCTCCCCCTCTATCTCAATTCCCGAATCATGATAGTCAGCAATATTAAGATCTTCAAGAACCTTAAAGGGATTGAGAATCTCTTTTACAAGAGTCTCAGATCTGATACCCACATTAGGGTTTTTTTTTCTCTGTTTGTAAGGAGCTTTTTTGAATCCTTGCTCATCTTTGGGTTGAACCGAGTTAATAGGAACAGAGGAAGAGGGAGACTCTTCTCCAACTCCAGCCATTTTGCTCTGATTTTTAGCTAACAAGGGGCAATCCTTTATTAGATGTCCTTGATTATAACAGTTAAAGCAAGCATTAGGAAGGTTTTTATAGACTACCTTTTGAACATGCAGTTTAAATCCCTCAGAGTTCTTAATAACAATTTCAGACTTAACCTTTTTAGAGATGTCAACCTCAATCAACATCTGAGGCTCCCATTTGGGATTGAACTCCTTTTTAGGTTTCTGCCCAAGAATTTTTCCGATTAGAGACCCAAGCTTTTCGAGCCAGGGATAATAATCCACAGGGAAATCAGGGAAATCTACCCAAATGGGAACTTTAGTAGGCTTGTTGGTTCTAGGGTTAAAACCAAGATACCATTTATAGAATGAAAGGGGGGTGTTTCTAATTATCCAGTGTCCCTCTTCTATAACTTTCAGAGCATTATTCACATCTTCAAAAAAGAAAAGATAAAAGTTATTAGGCAGATATTGCACATGTCTAGCAAAGAGCCCCTTACTTTCCCAGTTAGTCCTCATCCAAGTTTTAAGAACATCCTGAGCAGGCCTAGGTCCATGACAGTGAGCAATAACAACTTTATCTTCTAGGTGATTATTCTAGCTAATGAGGGCAGAGCTTTCTATTATTAGCGTGCAATCATCCGTGACACCTTCCTCTTCAGGGTCAAGATCAACAGAATGAACCTTATCCTTAGCATATTCGCTATCCTTACTAGTCTCGACGATTTTACTTTTACCTTTAAGATCCGAGAGCACAGAGTGAGGAAGTTGTTTACTTGACAGGTCCTGATTAGCAAACACAGAGAAGAAGTCTTGCTTTGGTCTCTGTACCACCTTAGCATAAGTCATAGGGGCGTACAGCTGTTGGCATCCATCCGATCTGACTTCATTCAGTTCTTTAGACGCATCCTCACGCACAGAAGCGTACCTGCCGACTCCACCAAGCAGAGCATCAGAATCAACCACGCCATTCTGAAGGGCCTCTTCTGGTCTAGTCGAGCTATTGCTTCCAACAAAAACAGGATTGAACATAGTTTTCATCAACACATCAGTATCACCATTCCTCGAACCAGGAAGACCATCGCGCAGAGCATCATGTAGGGCCATATCAGGGGCCAAGGGTGCAGTATCACAGAAGCTATGGCAGAGCCCCCCCTCACAACGAGAGGGAGGAGAAGAGCAAAAGAGCCTCCCCTCACAAAGAGGGGGAGGAGAAGAGAGCGACGCATCCCCCAACCCCTAGGGGAACGCATGCAGGCTCAAAGCCCTAGGGGAGCAGTAACTCGCCACTCTCCGGGAGCCTCGAGCAACCTCAGCGTAGGCGTGAGATTTGTCTGTTCACTGCATTCCATCCTGATGGGCACATATTGCCATGGCAACGATGGATACATATCGCGATGGACAGAGCGAAATCTGCGACGTGGCACTGTTGGACGGACTCTTTTGAATTTTGAAAAGGAAATGGAATTAATCCTCTCTGTCAATCGCGCAAGAACCGTGCTTGTGAGTGCTCGCAGTTCCCCCCATTGGCGGACGATCGCGCTGATCGCTAGTCTGCTTGCTTCCGCGTCGGTCGCGATGGAAGGGGAGCGCGACTGACCAGCCGTCGGTCGCGACGGACGGGAGGCGCGACTGACCAACCGTCAGTCATTCCTTTCGTGCACTGTTGAACCGCTATCTCACACCTTACTCTACAGTATTGAGGCCTGAACATGGCGAAAGTAGCTTAGAAAAAAAGGGTTGGAGCTTAGCCAGCAGCGAGCACTGATTGCAGCTAGCCTTCATGTCGCTTCTCAGAGATGAAGAAGATGTGCAGAAGGAGTATGTGAGTTCATTTGAAAGCTAGACTTCATGTCGCTTCTCAGAGATGAAGCAGATGTGCAGAAGGAATATGTGAGTTCATTTGAAAGGTGTGGTGTAGCACTAAGGCATGCCTTGAACGCTGTGGAAGGAATGCCTGCGTTCAAGCCTGACATTTCCAATTTCCTGTACAGTTAAAAAAATCAGAGTTGATACGACGTCTATTTGTCTCTTTAATCAGCGCAAGTTATGCTTCACAAATTTCACATGTTGACGATGTGATCGCGTGTGTCATTTCTTGTGTACAAGGAAGGGCGTTGTGGCAGGGCGTGCTATGGTTGTTAACACATTTATGCTTTCAACGACTATTTACTTTATCTCGTGCTGGAGACCGAAGGAGAAAGAGTTGACCAAAGTGGAAAGAAGCTGCAGAAACTTCCTCTGGACTGGGGACCCCAACAGGAGGGGGATTCCCAAAATCAATTGGGAAACTTGCATTAGCTTGAAAGACTCAGGGGGCTTGGGTATTTTGGATATCGTTGGGTTGGCTCACAAGTTGGCGGTTAAGTGGCTCATCAAGGCTTGGAGCAATCGTGAGTCCTCTTGGGTTAAATTGATATTCCGAAACTCTAAAGACCTTACCTTTGTTGGCCATCTTGGCTGGAAGGACATAGGGATTCTCACACTTTTGTTCTCCCCTCTCCCGCTGTCCCCTAAAGGCTCTAGCCTTGTGTGTTCTTTATGGAAGAGTTGGAACAAGGCCAAACAATACATCAGAATCAGTGATGAGTGGAAGTGGGCAGCTGGGATAAGACAAAATGACTCTATCTGGTTCCCGATCAGCGGCAGTAGAGGAGTGGAGCCTTGGAACCTCCAAACTGCAAAGCGGTTGTGGAACAAGGGGTTCAAACAATGGAAACAGCTCTGGAAACAAGAGACCAACCAGTGGATTAGGTTCGAAGACTTAGACCCAAGACACAGAGTTACCCTCGAGGAATGGACTCTTCTTTAAGGTAGATGTTTGGCGTGGGACCGCTCAACTACCCGCCTTCTCTCTGGACATGATCTTCCTTGCCTAGAGGGCCTCAAATGGAGCAATGGTAAGAAAATATCCACAATCCCCAACCTCAAAGAGAACCTTGATGTTCACCACACCCTTAACAAGAGGTGGTGCCTTTCTTGGACCAAACTTTGATGGGAACTAAAGTTCATGTCTATTTGGCACCCCCTAATTGAGATCAAAAAGTCGGTTCTCATGTGGTAGATCTTGCATAAGGGAATCTGGTCCAATGCAAGGGCTAATAAAATCTGTGGTGTCTCGCCATGGTGCAAACATTGCCATCGATGCATCGAAGATTTAGCTCACCTGTTCTTTGATTGCCTCAAGTCTCAGGTTGTATGGCATCACGTGGCACGGGTTTTGAGACTCACGCACCAAATCAATTGGCAACAGGTGCTATTGGGTGAGGCGGTCGGCTGCTCATCGAGGCTGTGGAATGCCACCAAGAGTGAGACCCTTTGGAAGATTTGGAGGGAGCGATCTGCTGTCAATTTTGGCCAAACTCCTAAAGAATGGTCGATCGAGAAATCATTGGTTCTTCTTGGTAAAAGAATCTCCCGAGATAAGAGATCTCCACCATCTAGACATCACTGTATTTATCTCCTTGAAAACAACAGCTCAAACCCAAATGGGTCTCACATGAGGGTGATGGAAAGATTTATCCGCATCATTTGTAGTGCCCTCTAGCTTGCCGTAATCCTCCCCTGCATTGTGGGATTTGGGAGGCCCCATGGGCACTAGTCCCATTCACTTATAACCTTTCTTCTTTATTTTTAATTAAAGTCCGAGAGAATAGGCTAACGCTCAACTTCCTTTTATTAAAAAAAAATGTCAAATTGAATCTGGGTTTTGAATGCTAAACTTCACAATTCAAGCCCCAAGGTGTTACCATTACTGCACTATTCTCATCCCTTAAAGTACTCAACCCATGAACATATCAAGTGAAATTTGTGGTTGAAGATGCATAGTATAGTGGTTAACACATTGGGCAAACCCCTTACTAGCAAACCAGTTAGATGTTCGCGCTTGAAAGTGGGGGCTCCTTGGTGTGTGAGTTGCACTATCAAACTTCAAACTAATGGAATAGTAGGTAGAAGATCAAAACTCCAAAAAAGTGCTGGTGAGCATAACCCCTTACAATTGGAGCGTTCTTGATAATACATTTCCTAGCCTTCTAAAAAAGAAGGCTGGATTGATGCACTATATACAAGAAGGCATGGAACTAGGATTTTGCCCACATCCTTTCAGTCATAGCCCTCAAAATTGCAAGGTCCATAGCCGAGTGACCTCAATACTAGAATGTAGATGATGTCAAGATAGGAAACAACCAATGTCCAATCATAAGACTTGGGCTACCTTTTCTGCAAAAGGTATGTGTCGAGACAAAAGAACAAGAGACTTTCCTGCAAGGTCCACAGCCGAGCGACCTCAATGCCAGAATGTCGATTTGATGTCAAGATAGGAAACAACCGATGTCCAATCATAAGACTCGGGCGCCCCTAGCTTCCCCTCCTCTCTCTCCTTCTCCCTCTCTCTCTCTCTATATATATTTCAATTATATAGTTTTTCGTGATCGGTGAGTGATCTACTCTTTTATTTAGTCTTGAATTTGAAAGGAACAACATATAACCTACCTTCGAGAACCCCCTTAGATCCAACTTTCTAGGAGATTAATGTCCAATTGCACTCCAACTTTTGAATCCTAAACTTCACAATTCAAGGCCCAAAGTGTTACCATTACGAAAACTACTCTGATCCCTTAGAGTACTCAGCCCATGAACATATAAAGTGAAATTTGTTGTTGAAAATGCATGGTATGTGGCTAACACATTGGGCACTAGATTATTGGTTCACGGCTCAATACTCGCAAACCAATTTAATGTTAACGCTTGAAAATGTGGGACAAAGGGGGTCTTCTCGGTGTGTGAGTTGCACCATCAAATTTCAAACTAATGGAATAGTAGCTTGAAGAGTTATATCAGTTTTAACGAGTACTCTTATGAGAGTAGCTAGGCCTCGGGCAAGGTCCAAACTTCTTGTTTTGCATTTGGAGGAGAAATCTTCCATCAATTTCTAGCTAAGAGTGGGATAAAACATCAATGTATAGTGCATTATACACTAAACAAATGGATTTGTTAAGAACAAGAACAAGTTTCTCATCGAAATGGTAAGATGTATGCTCAAAAGTCAGGCTTTACTACATAGTTTGTGTCTTGAGGTTTTTATGTGTGCAGCATATGTACTCAATAGGTGTCCTATCAAATCATTGAAATTTATCACTCCATTGGGACATGGCATGATCGATTTTTTTTTTGCTCATTTGCACGTTTTTGGTTGTATGACGCACGCATTAGTGCCTGAACAATAACACAGAAAATTGGATGATAAGATTATGACATGTATTTTTATTTGGTATAGTTGTGAAAGCAAAGGCTATCGTCTCTATCATCCAGAAACTAAATGCATTTTGGATGGCCATACACATATGCATACATATGCATACATAATGCACATGCATATGCATAGATACATGCATACACATACACACACATAGACACATACACACACATATGTATACATAATGCTCATGCATACACATACACAAACATAGACACATACATACACATAAACACAAACACACACATATACACACAAATTTACACACACATATAGATGCATACACACACATACACACATAGACACACACACACACATACACACACACATAGACACAAACACACATAGACACAAACACACATAATGCATATGCATATGCATACATACATAATTACATGCATACACACACATACACACACATGCATACATATGCATACACACCTACACATGTAGAGAGACATACACACACACACATACACACACATGCATACATATGCATACATAATGCATATGCATATATACATGCTTACATGCATACACACACATACACACAGATACATATACACACATAGACACACACACATACACACACATGCACACACGTAAAGAGACATACACACACATACACATACACCCATACATATGCATACATAATGCATATGCATATGCATACATACATACATACTTACAAGCATACATAGACATACACACATATACACACACACATATGCATACATAAATACTTACATGCATACATAGACATACAAACATATACACACACATATGCATACATAATGCACATGCATATGCATAGATATATGCTTACATGCATACACATAGACACATAGACACATACACACACATAGATACATACACACACATGGACACATACACACATATACACATACACACACATATACACACAGATTTACACACACACATAGACACACACACACACATACACAAACACACTTACACATGCATACTACAAACATACACACAGACACACACACACTTACACACATAGACACACACGCATACAAACTTACACTCACAGAGATACACACACACATATATAAACAAACACATACACACATAGACACATAGACACATAGACACATACAGACTTACACACACATAGACACATCCACACACATTTACAAAAACACATACACATGCATATAGACATATATATACAGATACACAAATATATACAGACATAGACACACACATATACACACACATACACACATAGACACATACACACTTACACAAACACATACACACATCCACACACATTTACACACATACATACAAATGCATAGACACATATATACATATACACACATATATACACACAGACACACACCGACACACACACACACATAGACACACACACATACACACACATGGACACATACACACATATATATGCATAGACAGACACAAAGAGACATACACACATATATATGCATACACACACATAGAGACACATACACACACATACAGATGCATGCATACATATGCATAGATATGCATACATAATGCATACATAATGCATACATAATGCATATGCATATGCATACATACATACTTACATGCATACACACACACATACACACACATGCATACATTTGCATACATAATGCACATGCATATGCATACATACATGTTTACATGCATACACACACTCACATATACACCTACATACACATATACACATATACATATGTACACGTATATATATTGAGTTCTAATCCATTTTGTTTTATATGTTAGGTATTATGGATCATAGTAGAGAGAAAAAGGTGAAAATCACTCTCATAAAAAGTCTTATGAGAGCAAGAGTTCCGCCTGATACTCTAGGGATCATCATGCATGAGTACTCAGACATGCCTGATGATGAGCTAGATCATACAATCCAGATGCTTATCCAGCGATCAAAGGAGGGCTCTTCTGCAGCTCCACATGTAGGAAGACAACTATTTGCTCATAGGTATGTTTTTTTTTCATAAATTTTTTTAATGATATTATAACACATTATTTTATTTATTTTTATCTATCTAATTTCAGGACACCTATACCAGCTCTAGATCATGATGGCAGAGCAGAGTTGCCTATGAGGACATGCATAGGCACCTTAGGGCTAAAGTGCGATATAGAGCCAAGGGGAACATTGTGTACATAGGGAATGGATTGGAGTTCAAGAGAAGAATGCGGACATTATGCGACTCTTACCTGCACCTTGTCCACTTAGACTGGAACATGTCCTTATAATGCCAAAGTACAGGCCAGGCCAACCGTAAATGCTATAATACAAGAGAAAGGACAACCGGTTGCTCATTATGTACCACCGCAATTCAGGAATACTTCCTACCAAAGCTATAGAACTTATCGGGGAACAAGAGCAAATGATTTCGGCTAGACTCAGTGGAATTCTTGTCAATGAGGTGAAGGAACATCTCTCCCACCACCCAGGTGCCATTTCTATGATGAGATTAGGCATATTCAAAGATATTGTAAAGAGGTGGTTGAGTATGATAAACAAAGAAAGCAGTGAGAGAATCCAATGGCCAACATGGTATATATTTCAGCAGTAGATACTCAAGCGATAGTGATTCAAACCCATTCCGGTACGAAATTACAACCAGCTACAGAGATTTTTGAGTCGGGCATTTGAGAACAACAGAGATTTTTCACCAAAGCTAGCGTGTGGGCAACTCAAGAAATAATTTTAGCAACAAGTTTGTCCCGAATCTTCCTCTGAACCTACTATGGCTACTATTAGTCCAGAAACTAATTCTATGGTAGACCATGTTATTCCTTTAATTATGGTATGGTATAAAGACCATAAAATTAACTAGGTGTTAATCAATGGAGGCTCTGGTGTGAATATTGCGACAGTCGCCCTTTGTAAATGGTTAGGATGGACTCAAATTGAACTTGTTCAGTTTTTCGTTCGAATGGTAGATCAGTCCAGGGTTTACCGAGTGGGTTTGGTTCGAGATATACTCATTACTCTTCAAGGAGCGGTGTTCAAAATGACTTTTGTTGTTTTAAAATTACCTGATTCAACTCTGGACTACAACTTATTGTTTGGAAGGCCCTGGCTGAAACAAGCCAAAGTATTGCAGGATTGGTCAGCACACGAGCTTATTTTCAAAAGTAACCACCGGAAGTATGTCATTCTATTAGATGAGATGAAACCATGTGATCTCCATGCTCGACCCTACGTAGCCAAACTTGTGCATATCTTGGATGGACTTTCTGATGATGAAGAAGAAGCTTTTCTCAAGGCTAACCAGGATTTGCTCATGTTGGAAGCAGCCAGAGGCACAGACGACACGGAAGCATGTAATGACAGAGCAGGGAGCCAGTCGAATCGTTTTTCAAAGAATTATGTTTTCAAATACTTTCCAAAAACCTCCAACAATGATTTTTATCACTATTGTAACATATGTAACATAGAAAACCCCATTTTGTAATCCATAGCTCCATTTTGTGCAAGCCGAGGAGTCCTCGAGCTTGAGGAGCTTAGGTAGAACAAGCGTATCAATTTTCGTTATTTTTAGACATCGTTTACCCTTCCAAATAGCATCTAGGACCTAATTTTTAACTATGCCGGTCACTAGATGTGAAACCGGTCAAAACTAGTCTAGAAACTATAAAAAGAGCTAGAGAGCTCATTTTTGAGGTTGGTTAGTGTTGGCTAGTGTGAGCTTAGAGTTCTTTTGAGCTTATAATAGTGTTCTTGAGTAATAGAGCTAATTTCCCACCTTCCATTGTGTCTTGCTTGTCTCTTCATTGTGTGTGTGTATGTGTGTGTGCATCTTGGTGCTTCTCACCTTCACTCTCACTTCATCTCACATTCACGATCTTCATATCACTCCTATCTCTTCCGCGGATTGACAATTAAGGAGGTGAAGCTTCTTAACGTGGTTCTCACCATTGTGCTAGAGCAACACCAAATTTGGCGCCGTTGCCGGGGATCGAGTCTAGGACGAATGTGTGATGGTAAGAGTATAGCAAGAAGTGGCGTTGGAAGGTAAACATTTCAGTTTTGTTGTTGTTTTTACTTAGTTTTTAGTGTTTTTCACCTCCCCCACACTCCATCTTCATCATCGCATCATCATCTTCATCTCCAAAGAAATCAGAAAATTCACCATATCCACCCATTCCCCTCATTTCCCCTCATTTGTGCATGCGAGAGAGTGAGAGAGAGCTTTTGTGCTTGTGTGTACTTTTGCTTTCTTGAGTTTTCTTGCAGGAACAGTACTCGAGTGCATCAGGAAGGCTGCAAAAAGGTAAGAAAATCACCTTCTGTCAGAAATTTCCGAGTGTGTCAGACCATCGCGATGGTCTGCAAACTTCGGTATTTTTGGTAGGCGACCACACCACAAGGTAGGCGACCCTTGCGCTTGCACGAATCCACAGGCGCATCTCAAAAATTCATAGTTTGGTGGACCATCGCGACGGTCTCAGACCATCGCAATTGTGTCACACCATCGCGATAGGCTCACGCCATCGCGACGGCTTGGCCGGACCATCGCGACGGTCTCACGCCATCGCGACGGTCTCACGCCATCGCGACGGTTCATTTGGACCATCCCGACGGTTCGCGGACCATCGCGACTGCTCGGTGGAGCCCACACCATCGCGATTGGCTCACGCCATCGCGCCGACGGTGCCACGTGGCAAGCTAGACCATCGCGATGGTTCATTTTTTGGACCATCGCGACGACACCCTCACACCATCGCGACACTTCAAAAATTCGGACCATCGCGATTGGCTCACGCCATCGCGCCCAGACCATCACGATTGGCTCAAGCCATCGCATCTGTGAGCATCGTGACGGTTCACTTTGGACCATCGCGATTGTGCACGTTGACCGTTGACTGACGCCATCGCGATTGTCCGCCTGATCGAGCCATCACGATTGTCCACTTTCACGCCATCGCGATTGTCCACTTTCACGCCATCGTGACGGTTCACCCTCACGCCATCGCTACGGTCCCAGACCATCGCGATCATCTCAGACCATCGCGATTGTGCACCCCCATCGCAAATTTTAGGGTTTCATTTTTTGGCCTATTTTGGGGCTATTTTTGGGAAATTTTTGGGTGATTAGACTCATAGGAGACCCCTTAGCTCATATTTGGAGAAAAACCTGTTTGTCAGTTTTTACCCCCCAGGGCCTGAACAGTCATAACTTTTTCATCCGAAGTCCGTTGTTTGAGCTTAATAGCTCGTTAGAAAGCTCTCTACGAGTACTACGTGACCTCAACTGTTTTTTTCTTAAAGGATACGTCTATTTTTAGATAAGCTATTTTGAGGTTGACCTAGTTTGGGATTAGAAAGCCAGGGGGCAAACATTGAAAAGTTGGGCAAAAGGGAAGGGACTTAAAAGGTGCATATACTCAAATGCTTGATCATCCAACTCTGAATTGGTCTAATATTGGATTTTTCCAGGTCTAGCAAGGGCAATCGAAGGCAACCAAGGCAAGGCAGTGAAGGGCATAAAGCTTGGGAAGCGCGGCTTCTTGGGCATCAGAGCAACCAGAAAAGCTGACTCGAGGTTGGAAGATTACTCAACCCCCTCAGTCAATTCTTAGCTTAGGATAAACGTTAGCATTGTGGATTAAGACGATAGGAACGCCTCAAGTTCAAGAGAGTTAAATTTATCAAGTTCAAGACTAAAGTAAAGGTGTGTGACACGAAAACCTAAAGGAAAGAACATAAGTCTGACGGAACGAGAAATCAAAATTGTAACGGAAAGTCGAATTCCTGACGCATACATTAAGACAAGAACCTAAAGAAATTTAAAAAGAATCAAGAAAGTAATAACAAAGAATCGTTGACGATCTGAGCGTGTACTGAGTGTGCAAGGAAGAAAATTAATGAACCTTAGATCGGGCAAACATATAGGTAAGTCAGACCGGCGAAGCCTTAGATCATCAGAGGCAAGTGTAAGAACTACTGCACGATCGTGGGCTCAACAATTGAACACTAGTTATCCCTACGAGAGCTCAGATACTAGTGAATCAGAAATGGCATTTAGCACAGAAAGACCAGAAGGAGGGTCGAATGTAGCCTATTTAGAAAAACCAGAAGGACCCTATAGGACTCAACTAGAGTTTCTCCGAACCAACTGATTAGGTGCTCGCATCTATGAGGATGGTTTGCGAAGGCAAGTGGTGCAAATGCACAACCCTGACCAACCCATTGGATTGGAACATCCAGTGGTGAAATTCGAGAGAGACGCATACATAGACAAGGAAGGAACAATGTACAGATTAAGTACACAGCCAAACAATACGAATGAGTTTGGCGTGATTCAACTAGAGACGGAAACAAAATCTCAAGGAAAAGAACCATTAGAAGAGCCTAGAACACCTAGAGGGAAATCTGTACTGACACGAGTACTAATCCCGGAATGGATCCCTCAAGACAACAGAAGCATAGAGTTGTTTGTAAATAAAGAAACTGATGAAGCCTTTTGGAGATACAAGACAGAACTACTTAGTGAGGTAGGTATCATCACGATATACGAGTTCAAGGACCCGGATACACCTGGAAAGGTTGTATACCTGGATGAGACTTCAGAAAGAGTCTTTGTGGTGCCTGACCGCGCTAAAAACACATACACATGGAGAGGTGAATTGGTATTCCCTCCATCTAGGACGAACATGAATACAAGTCAACAAGGGGCAGGAACATCCTCAGCCCATGGAAATCAAAGAGAGGGAAATAAAGAGAGACCGGAAGTAAGCTTTAATCATCCCATGGGTAGAGATAGAACAACCACGGACACTAATAGAGCAGATAGACAAAGAGATCATGGAATACCAGGTTGTAGAGATGATTTTCCTCTACCTAGACCACGCGAACACGCAAGAATATTGAGACCCACTCAATTAGTAAAATCAATGAAGAATTATTTTGATGGGATAGGAGATCCCTATGACCACGTCGTAGAATTCAAGCAAGTACTAAGAGCCGAACAAGTTGAAGACATGTTCACGCAATACAACGCATTTGGACTAACGTTAAAGAATACCGCTTTAACTTGGTTCCAACCTCTGCAACAAAGGCAATTTAGAGACATCCATCACTTTTTAGAGTCATTCATCACTGAATTCTCTAAAAGTGGGATTAGACATGACACGTCTTCGTTGATTCATAGCTTCAAACAGACCCCTCAGGAAACAGTCAGACTGGCAGGACGTAGGTTTAGACAATATGTTGAACGATGTCCAATGCAAGAGCTACCCTCACAAGCCAAGCAAGTGTCATTGTTTTTAGATGGCTTGTTGAGCTCTAAACTACGCTCCTACGTGTACCTAAAAGAACCCAGAACGCTAGAGCAATGTGTAAGAATTTGTATAGACATTGAGGACAACTTAGGAGACGAGTTGGAACTCTCAAAGGTCTATGAGGACTCAGACTGTTCATCTCTAGCATCCACAAAATTGTCTAGCTCAATAGAAGACCTAGCAGAAAAAGTGGCACAGAAGCTAGGAGTTTCTAGCAAACCTAGGGTACTAATGAACAAGCGCTGTTACACCTGTGGTGGTGACCATATGGCAAATGTGTGTCCCAATGCACCACAACCTCAAGCCAACCCTAGTGGCCAATACTGTACAATTGAAAGAAGATACACGAATCATACGGCTCAGGACTGCCCATACAACAAACAGACCGTGAGACAGAACTACCCGCAAGCATACCCGCAGCCAGGTAGGTATCAAGGCCAATACAATGCTCAGCCTTATTACTATAGGCCTCCTCAGAACTACCCATACCAGGCTCAAGAGAGACCTCAACCTGTCTTAGCTCAGCAGCCACCCCCACCAACGAATGTCATCTCAGTGAAATACGCTGCTGCAGAAGAGAATCTAAGTAGGGCCTTAGTGCCTTCTTCACCTTTGATCACAGAAAGTGACCCACACTCAAATATTTTTGACTCTACGCATGTGGATAGTCCACCCGCTTATTACACAGAGTCACCAGAACATGTGGAGACATATCATTACGATAGTCCACCAGTGGAACCTAGTTGGGAGCCAGACTATGTTAATGTGATGTACACAAACCCAAATCCACGGCCCCAATTAAGACAACAGAGACCACAGGGCCCTAGAGGACCATGCTTTAGGTGCCAAGGAGATAATTTCATAAAGGATTGCCCACATCCTCCGATATCAGGACAGTCACAGTACTATAATATCCAAGGCTTTTGTGCTGATTGTGGCAAAGAGCGCATAATCAAAGATTGTCCTAAAAATCCGGTTAACGCTTCGAATGTGACACCGATCAACGTGATAGGTATTGTAAATAATGCAGATGGATCCAACCCTACATACGTGCCTATCCAAGCTATAACAAGAGCCCAGGCGCTCTTACAGAACCAACAGCTTAATCAAGAGAAAGTAGCTAGAAGTAGTGAAGTTGCAGAATCTAGCAGTAAAAAGACAAAATCTTGGAAAGATTCTAGAGAAAGAATTAAGAGAAAATGGAGTAAAAAGATAACTGAGTTGGAAGGAAGTTTAAAGGAATCTAGAGCCAAAATTCTAGAATTGACTTCGCAGGACTTGAATCAAGAGAATCCAGCTCAGAAATGAGGATCAGTTTTAGCGGAACCCATACCAGAAAATCTAGACATGATGTTTCGTGCATATCAGGCTAGATTAAAGGAGGGACCTCAGGTAGCTGAAATGAGCAAAAACTACCCTCGAGCTGATCTAGAAATTGAGAGAACTAAACTTTGCATGAAGATGGTAGAACTAGCACAAGCTTTGTTCGAAGCCTCTAGATATCTTAATTGGAACAACATGGCAAAACCGGAATTACACTTTCAAGGACTAATGGAGAGGCTAGAATACTTGATAGAAAGCAAAGAGAAAAAGGATCAGCCTAGGAACCCTATTGTCCCAGAGACACAGGAAAGGAATGCACCATCCCTGTCTCAAGTACCCAATACAGAAAGTCAAGACAATTTGTCTTCCATACATAGGTACTCATGAATTTTTGAGAGAAATACAAGAAGAGAAGTGGAGAAAAGAACAAGGAACCCATCCTCCTATTCAAGAAATAGATGACTTGCAGGAACAATTTCCCCAAGACATTCCCTCTATTTACAATGATGTAGAGGAAGAACAACTGAGTGAACACACAGGATTTGAATCTAATTCTTTACAAGAATTACCTCAGTTCATAGGACCTTGGGAAGCAAAGTCTATTAGTATGAGAGCACCCACGATAATAGTGAGGAATGAAGAGTCAATAATCCCTAGAAACACGGAAGTGATCAAGAACACTAAAGTACAATGTAACCTTACTCTGGAGGAGTTATTGAAGATAAAACCAGAATTGTGGAAACATGTAGCAAATCAATTCCCCGAGCTTGCTACTACTCCCTCACAAATAGGATCACAAAATAAGGTACCAGAAATACCCGTAGAAAAGATTGGAGATGTAAGCGAAGGAGAGGAAGGTAACACTTATCTTCCGATAACCCATCAGGGCTACACCACGAAAGCCATCTTAGATTCAGGAGCCGGAGTAGCCATCACTACCACCGCTTTATGGAAACGTTGGGGTAAGCCAGCATTGAGACCCACCAGGATGAAGCTACAAATGGCTGACGGACACATAGAAAAACCATTAGGCTTACTAGAAGGCATATCGCTCACCACTTGTGGCGTAGAATTTGAGCATACCTTTGCCATTTGTGACTTTGCAAAAAACCATGCTTATGAGATGATATTGGGACGACCATTCATGCGTCAGTTGCAAATTGTACAAGATTGGGGAACTAATTCTTTGTACTTGCAACATTTAGGAGTGACTACCAAGGTCAATCTTAAAGACTATTCTCATAGAGATGTACCCCCAATACAATGGAATACCATCCATAAGACACTAGTAGAGACAGAATCTGTGCACTCATTAGAATCAGATCCTTCTTGGTTGCATGAGGATACTCACTTATGGATGTGTAAAGTTGCAAAACAAGAGGAAGAAAGGTTAGAAGCCAGGACCTTAGGCGCAGAACAACATCCAGGAACCCTTCAAGATCCAGCCTACGCACCTGTAGTATTCCCAGACGAAGAGTTTGAACCCCATGGTTGGGCAGAAATCCTAGCAACCATGGATGTAGCCATCAATGAGGAACAATGGACACCCCACTGTGACGAGGATGGCTATGACATATCAGTTTTCATGATAGAGCCAATCATGTGCGATGCAATTTTAGAAGAGTGTGAACCTAACACTGATGCATTTGAGGATGCAAGCGATTTTGATTTAGAATCAATTATCATGGACTCCCCATTTGCATCAGAGGAAGAATATTTCTACGAAGTAGAGACTAACCCTCAGAGACACGAAGAAATTACGAATGAGGTGAGGTTGGCCACGGAAGTGACTAACAAGAGTGAAGGCAAGAAAAGAAAGAAGAAAGAAACCATGTCAGAAAAAGAAGAATCTTTGTTTGAAGTACCAGAGAATTTCAAGAAATATGAAATCGAAGATAGAAGAATCATGGTACGAATGCCTAATAGAAAGGCGAATGATGGACAAGTATATGATAACCGAGAGAAAACCAAGAAAATAATAGTTGCTATCGAAGGAGAAGAAGAAAAATGTACATACATAGGGCATGATTTGACGAAGGAAGAAGAAGAAGAGCTAGTTGCCCTATTACGTGAATATAGAGATGTTTTTGCTTGGAGTTACAAAGATTTGAAAGGAGTAGATCCAGATATATGCTCTCATAGAATCCCTATGACTCCAGATGCAAAACCTACGAAACAGAAACCTTACACGTACAATGATAACTACGCTGCGAAGATTAAAGAGGAGATAGATCGCTTGATAGAAGCAGGATTCATTTACGAAATTGAGCATACCGAATGGGTATCCCCCATTGTGGTTGTGCCCAAGAAGAATGGAAAATTGCGTGTGTGTATTAACCTTAAAAAAGTTAACCCCGCAACGATTAGAGATAGTTATCCTCTTCCTATCACGGAACACTTATTGGAAAGAGTTGCGGGCAAGGAAGTTTACAGCTTTCTTGATGGTTTTTCAGGCTATAACCAAGTAGCCATTGCTCCAGAGGACCAACACAAGACGGCATTTGCCACTGAATGGGGCATATTTGCATTTCGTGTGATGCCATTTGGCTTAACAAATGCACCCGCCACTTTCCAGCGACTCATGTGTCATGTTTTTAAGGAATTCTTACGCAAGAGCTTGGAAGTTTATGTCGATGACTTATGTGCACATTCAAATGTAAGACAGACACATATCCCAGAGTTAAGGCAAATATTCGACAAATGTCGAGAATATCAGGTTTGTTTGAACCCAGAAAAATGCGTTTTCATGGTCAGACAAGGCAAAATTCTAAGACACATTGTGTCAAAAAATGGAATCTCTACGGATGAAGAAAAGGTGAAAGTAATTGCAGAATTACCTAGACCAACTAATGTGAAAGAGGTACAAGCATTTATGGGCCATTGCGGTTATTATAGGAGATTCATACACATGTATGCAATCATAGCCAAGCCTTTGTACTCTCTTTTAACCAATTTTGAATGGACAAATGAATGTGAAAATTCATTCAATGAACTCAAACGACGCTTGTGCTCAGCACCTATATTGACTACCCCAGATTGGAGTAAGCCATTCCATGTACATGTGGATGAATCCAATTATGCCATAGGATGTGTGTTAGCACAACCCACGAATGAAGGTAACATAGATCTCCCCATAGCTTACGCTAGTAGACAATTGAACGCAGCAGAAAGAAATTACACCACTACGGAACGAGAAGGATTAGGGATGATCTACGCAGTAAAGAAGTTAAGGCACTATTTGTTGGCCAACAAATTCAAGTTCTTTACAGATCATCAAGCCCTATTGTACCTAGTCAACAAGCCATGTAACACAGGACGATTGATACATTGGTTTCTATTACTCATGGAGTATGATTTTGAAGTCGTAGTCAGGAAAGGAAAGACCCATCTTAGAGCTGACCACCTTTCAAGATTAACCTCAGGAGAAGCTCCTCAAGGAGTAGCGGATGATCTACCAGATGCATACTTGTTTAACCTTGAGATAGCACCAGAATGGGCTAAGCCTATAGTCCCTATTCTGACATACGGACCCAAGAATCCTAGGATAAAGATCAAAGAGGGAGAGATTACCAAGTCTCAGAGATACCAAATAATGGCAGGAAGCATATATAAACAGGATAATCAAAAGATTCTTGCTTGTTGTGTAGATGAATCAGAACATGCGAATTGGTTGCAATTAGCACACATAGGTGCATTAAAGCAACATCATTCAAAACATCGAACATTACAGACTCTGCAGAGATTAGGAGTATATTGGCCTACGATGGAAGCAGATGTCTACAGGTTGTGTAAGGAATGCAATGTTTGTTGTGAAAGACCACCAGTAGAGCATGCTACACTATATCATGTGTCTCTCACACCAGACTGGAGTGAACAATTAGTGACATACTTGAGGACGAAGACATTCCCTCAAGGCATGACCTTAGCTCGACAACGCAGTCTAGAGCAGGAAGCTCACGACTATTCACTTATTGGCGATAATCTCTACAAAAGAGGACGAGATGGATATCTACGACAATGTGTTCATGAGAGCGACTATCTGAGCATACTAGAGACTGCACACCAGATAGGAGGTCATTTTGGACCCGATAGGATAATCAAAGCCATCCTCTTTGCAGGATTATGGTGGCCTACTCTTCACATGGATGCTCATACCTATGTCAAGAGATGTGATGTGTGCCAAAGAACTCAGTTTCCTACTCGCAGAGATGAAATGCCATTGAAACCCATGATGGGCGGACGTGCATTTTCAAAGTGGGGTATAGACTTTGTAGGACCCATCAACCCCCCTGCAAAAGGTACACATGCTGAATACATTATTGTTGCCACAGATTATCTTACGAAATGGGTAGAGGCAAAAGCCACGAAAAAGAATGATGCACACACAACTGCAAAATTCTTATTTGAGAATGTCTTTACAAGATATGGACTGCCTATAGAGTTAGTGAGCGATCAAGGCACTCACTTTCTTAACCAAGTCATTGAATATTTGTTACAGGATTTTATGGTGATTCACAAGAAATCCGCACCATATCATCCTCAGGCCAATGGTCAGGCTGAAAGCACTAATAAGATCCTTTGTAACGTACTGACGAAACTCGTGAACAACAAACGTTCAGATTGGGACAAACAGTTACACCACGCTGTTTGGGCATATCGAGTGGCCTACAAGACCGTACTCAATGCAACTCCCTTTCAGATGGTTTTTGGTCAGAATGCTGTGCGTCCTTTGGACTTCTTGATACTGACCCTTAAGGTTGCACAAGAACATCAGTGGACCGGCCATGAATTATCAGCGAGAATAAAGGACTTGGAACGATTAGGAGAAACCAGGCTAAAGGCGGCCGCAGGAATATATGCAGCGAAGAAACGACAGAAAGCATATTTTGATGCACATGTGAAAGATAAAGGCCTAAAAGAAGGAGATTTAGTTCTAGTATATACGCTAAAGCAACACGCACATAAGTTAGAAAAGCGAGGTTATGGACCTATGATCATTAACAGACTCTCAACAAGTGGAGCAGTACAGTTAGCCACCTTAGAAGGAGACATAATGCCTAATTACATTAGTGGCTGTAGAGTCAAGTTATATCAGGAACCTCTTACTGAGGATATGCTTAGACGACTCACGTTGGCAAAGAAGCGTAAGGAGGAAGAAAATAGAATACGAGCGGAAGCTCAGGCAGAAGCAATAGAACGCATTAAACGCATGAAGTTAAGAAGACAAGGACTAGGGAGAGAACATTATAACCATCTGGAAACTACACCCAGATATCCCATGGCCATGTGTCAAGTAAAGTCAACCACTCATCCTAGTATAGTGGACAGGAGACCATTCATTACAGTCAGGCTAGAGCACGACAACCCGTGCCAAGAGCTCAGGGCTTTAATTGACTCAGGTGCTGCGACTAGTGCTATTAGATGGTCCCACTATAAGGATTCAGGAATAGAAATGCGGCCAATTGAGGCATACCTCATAGGCCTAGGAGGCATGGAAACCCCTTGCATGGGTGAGGTGGACCTTCCTATCCTCATTAAGGATGTGACCACGACAGTGAAGCTACTAGTGTGCCATGATGACGACCTGATAGAACCCCTAATCCTTGGCCAAGATTGGCTATACGATCACTCAGTGGACCTAAATCTTAGACAAGGCTCCTTACAGATTGGAACCTTAGAACAGAAGCGAGTGATACCGCTTGACTTCCCTAACGGCATTCCGATTGAGGTTTGTAACCCTAGACCCTATGAAATGCATGCGACGGAAGACCGGAAGATCTTGGGTCAGACCAGTCACGTTACATCTACTCCAACCCACTCGGGCTTGGCTAGGGACAATTGTCAATCAGAAGGACGACAGGAGATCTTCCCTGGGGCTTCCTGCAAACTAGAAGGGGCAGCTACCCAACCGCTAGGGCAGATGAACACAATCAGCGGTCAGGTGGGTTGCATCAGCGGCCAAATGAGCACAACACCCTGCGGTGCTCATCCTTCCAAACTTGCTGCGGACTGGCCTAGATTAAAGATAAATAACGAATCACTTCCTAATGGGCAGGTCACGCAAGTGTTGGATCTCCCTTCTTTTCCAAAGCAGAGCATCCAATGGACCTCTCAAACCCAACCACGAAGGAGTCAACCACAACAGAGGAACCCAGACCGACAACACCACCAGACAAGGCAAAGAAAGCAGCAGTATCAACACCACAGAACAAGTGGCACGAAACAAATATGGGTGCCAAAAGGACAGCAACCACAGGCTATTGGCAACACTGGAGACGAGAACAGGACAAAGTTTCAACAGAAGCAGAGTCAGCATCCAAAGTCCCCTCGATCTTCTTTTACAAGTACCAATACTCGACAGATTTGGATCGCCAAGAAATACCTTATCCATAGACCCACACCCATGCAGATTTGGGTACCCAAACAATGTATTATAGCCCAACCCTCTAGCCATGTAATATATACCCCTCCGAAATCTTTTCATCCTTCAATACCACCAAACCCGATACCACTTTTCGTCCCTCAGCAGAAACACACCACCCACTCAAAGACTCTTAGGAAATGGATACCGAAACGTATCCAAACGTCTTCTTGTACCCCATTATCTAACAATTTTCCCACCCCATTTAAACTCCACCCTTGTAATAATTCACCCTCAACCAAACCTTGTATAAATTCATACACCCAAACCCCACATCATGCATAATAAAAGCTCATCAAGAATTGTAGGCATAATTTGAACCATGTAGGTGTCTAGAGACCCGCATTAGCTCTGCAAAAAGATCAGTGCATCAATCACTTCACGACACTTGGCTACACGGGTTACACATCGGTGATGGAAAGGGATTGCGGTCTCACCTTAATGGGATCATAATTAATTTCCATACTAATGTGTTAATCTTTTGTAGCAGATCTTTTCCATTAGCTCATCAGTCATCATGCAAACCGAAGCAGGACCATCAGAAGCTGGCCCCAGTGCACCGATGGCCACTATTGGAGAATTACTCGCGGAATCTTATCCTACGATGCAACCACCAAAGTTTCAAGGTTTCCCAGGACCCATGCCAATCGATGATCCTCCTAGAGGATATACTGAGAA
This sequence comes from Ceratopteris richardii, assembly GCA_020310875.1. Lineage (NCBI taxonomy): Eukaryota > Viridiplantae > Streptophyta > Polypodiopsida > Polypodiales > Pteridaceae > Ceratopteris > Ceratopteris richardii. The sequence goes on from CM035422.1 coordinate 136,067,689, forward strand.
GATTCATCGTAATTCTCATTGGTTTCAAGGCCTAGCAGGACCCTTAGCAGACGCTGATTTCATATTTGAGGCCAATTTGGCATTTGATTTACGCACATGGGCCAAGTACCAGTTCTTTTCATGAGAATTTGAAGGACTGCAGAATACACAAGATCTAACGCACGTTTGGGCACGAGCGGGATTTACAAAGTATTTTAGCGACCCTCTGCCTAAACCTGATTTCTACAGATGTTTTTACTTGGTAACCACCTTGACAGCTTCCGAAAACAAGGATCTACCCGGAACATTCATGTTACCATCCTTGGTAAATGATCCTCCATTCAGAAGGTTTTATTTGTCTAAAGATTTAATTCGCGCAGCTCTGAAAATACATGGAACACACACTCCGACGGAGAGAGAACGGCTAGTCCCAGAGCAGATGAAACGTGGTGATGTAACTAAGTGGGATGACATTTCAGCTATAACCCCTGAGCTCTCTAAGCCATTACGGATATGCATGCAGCACTTTGCTTTCCCAGCTCAGGATCCTTTTACCATGCCCCACAAGAGAATCTAGTTTGGATTATACTTAGCATGTACTGGACCTCAAACGGTTGATCTAGCTAGCTGGATAATTGATCAGCTCTATTTGGCACAACATAGATGGGAGCGAAAGAAGGTAATCAATGGGTGCTGCGCCCTCACAAGGATTATATACATGTGCTTGGCATATGACTTACCAATTGAGCGTGCCATGACCAGTGAGGAACTGAAAGCATTTAAAGGCACCACTAGGAAGGCTAGAAAGTCTAGCAAAGGCAGAGCCAGAAAGCGGATGAGAGGTACTATCCCGTGCCTACAAGTCCCAGAATCACCCTTGCCACAACCATCTCCAGAGCAGTCACCAACAGCAGCCACTCCCACAGTACCACCAATTCGTATACGGTTATCAAGACCAGTGACGCCGGAGGGCACCACAAGTACTGTTGCACCCCAAGCAGCCACAACCACAGAACCTATCACCACAGCAGCTGAACTTCCCACCACTATTGGTGCGGAAGCTTTCTCTTTTCCAATACCCCATTTAGAACCAGGACAAGCAGAGCCACTGGACCAAACCTTTGATTTTGAGATGCCTGATGCATTCTCCAATGAGTTCCAGTTTTCAGAAGGACAATTGTTTTCTCAAGAATTTGAAAGGCCTAGCTACCCTACCACACCCAGGGATCAACCACAAGGACAGGTCGTGTCCAGCTCTGATGACGAAAGAACAGCAACCGATGATGACGAAGGAGACGATGAAGCTAGCCAGGGAACACAGGAATCCCAAGAGCATGAACAGACAGATGGCCAAGGCCAACAAACAGACACACATGGCGATACAAGTACCCATGAAGATGAAACTTACGAGGCAGCAACTTACACACTAGCTATCAAGAAGCTGTATAGAACAATGGAAAAAGTTTGGGCACGCAAAAAGCTGACAGAGGAAGAGAGTCAAACCATAATAGAACAAGAACTTGTCACAGGCGGATTCGAAGACGCATACATCAAAGGATTCAAAGAGTTAGTCAAATCAGTAGGCTCCAACGAAGCACTCAGGTACTTGCAACGAAAGCCACTACCACAGTTTGACCCCCGCAGAGTACGACTACTTTCAAAGCCCGGCGAATACATTCGTGTACCAACAGGAGCACAGTCTTTAGAACAAGCCAGGGAGGCACGCCTCGTCCCCGAAAGTTCGTTGGCTGTAGAAACCATCTTTGTAGATTCCCCACCCCGCGCTACAGCTGTACAAACCTCAGTAGTCACTGAAGTACCGACCACCCCAACCGCTCCTCTCTCACCGCCCGTCCATCCAGCCTCCCCTCTTCACCCTCCTTCCCCGAGACCAACATCTTCATTCGCCGGTGGTGTTGTAGAAATTGTCTTTACGACCACTAACCCCACAATTCCCGCACCCATTAGCCCTAGTCTACCCCCTCCCACACCCACCTTTCTATCCAACCCATTCCTTCATCAATCTTTTCCATCTTTCCCCACAACTCCAAGACCCCTTTTCCCATTCCCACCGCCATTAACCTTCTCCCCAGTCTCACCTCCCCGACCCACTGTAACCCCTCTTTCCCCTTTCCACCAAGCTGCTCCAGCCAGCCCCCCTGTAAATTACCCCTCAACCTTTGTAAATCCCATATTTACACTAGCACGAGCACCCACGATCACACCCATATTCACGGTCACCGCACTAGATACGTCCACTGACATGGACATCTCACCACCCACTGCACCATCACTCACTTCACTCACGGCACAAACATTTTTAGGCACATCACAATTTTCAACAATCACTACATCATCCACCTTCCCACCCCCATTCCCCATTCCCGTTGCATCTACACCAACTGCATCTTCATTTAGCACCCCATTAATACTATCACCCACTGTAGATAATGCATTCCGACAGATGTTCATGTGTATGACGCAAGTAAGAGATGAGTTCACATCTCTTGGTGATAATTATCAGCAGCTGCAGAGGACAACCAATGACTTACAGTCGCAGCTTAATTTATTGTCTATTGAGAATGCCTCTCTGAACACCCGATAACAGGAATTACGCGAGGCATATCACAAATTGGAACTAGAAAGCGAAGAAAAGACCAAGGAAGCCACTGCTGACCTGGATAACTTATTAAGAGCCCAGACAGTCCGCAATGCAACGCTAACACGCAACATGGGCTTACTACGAAGACACTTGGCAGCCGCCAAGGAAGAAAACCAGCGCTTACAGGATCAGAACCGAGAAAATTTAGAAGCAGCGCTCGACCACCCAGACCAACCACTCAGTCCTAGCAGGTTCAAAGCCATTCCTTCGAACTCGATGAGGATGCTGCTAGAAGATCATGTAAGATTGCTAGATGAATATGATCGCATGAACGAGGAGTTACAGAAACTCAAAGAAGATCACAAATTACTCCAGTTACGAGAACCGGCACACCAAGACATACCAGCACCTGTGGACCCCTCTCTTGACCTCCTAGAGGAACTCAACTCATTACGGGCCCAGGTATCGACCCTTGAATCAAGGATTGCAGTATATGAAGCGCCACCAAGGCCAGATTCCCCACCTGAGCTTCCAGCTGAGGAAGAAACGGTCACCATCCCGGTGGAGGAAACATTTGAAGAAGCGTACGAGCCACAACCCATCCCAGGCGGACGCGTCACGGCCGAAGGTCAGATGACGTACGAACTTCCGACCCCCGCGTGGATGAAGACTATTGAGGAACTTGGAACAACGCACTCAGCGAGAGTAGAGGCACAATTACATGCCATGGCGATGATAGAAGAAAAGATATTACAGTCTCCATTCTTTGCTCATTTGGCCCCGCGACGATACATATCTGGGCACGAGCTACAGTATAAACCGTATTTCATGTTAATGGCCGAATACCAGTTAGCCATTGAGAAAGAGACAGGTAAGAAACCATCGCATGCAACTCAATTCGAGGCGGATGATTTGCCGCTAGATTTGCATTTGAAGTATAACCCGTGTTGGGGACCAGTGCCACGACGCTGCTCCTGGACTGCCTTTGCTATTAAGGTACAAAACAATAAGCAGTGCCAAGACTGGTTGAATTACCCCTATTTTAAGCCACCCATTGAGTTACCAACTGTTGGCTACATGATGGCTACAATTCGCCACTGGCTCCCTAGATTAAAGCATATGGATGATATAGCGGCGCATATGACTGTCAAAATCTTTGACATGATGCAAATGATTTTTAAAGTCTTCCGACGCGTCAAGGCACCACATGTCAACACCCCGGGCTTTGAGCATGGCAATTTTGATCTGGTATATGATATGAGTACAACGCCATCGCTACGGGTGTGTTATGCCTGGCATTGTAGAATAAAGTACCTACCGGCGTGCTACAAGCAGACGTTCGAAGAGATGTTCACAACCGGCTTCTGGGAATACCATTCAGAGGTATTCATAAGCAGGCCTACACATTTATTACAATTATTTGCCTGTGAACGAATGGTCTATTCCACACACTATCAGATCCCGCCACCGGAAGAGCCGCAACCAATCGACTGGGAGAAACTCGAGGCCGACCTCGCCCGAGGCATTCGTATCTCCGAGCACACCCTCGCTCAAGACCTCCTATAGAACTATATCCGGCAGACCTCACAACAAGGTTCTGTCAGGGACGATAGAAGCGAGAGGGAGGGGGGTGTTGGAAGCAGCCAGAGGCACAGACGACACGAAAGCATGTAATGACAGAGCAGGGAGCCAGTTGAATTGTTTTTCAAAGAATTATGTTTTCAAATACTTTCCAAAAACCTCCAACAGTGTTTTTTATCACTATTGTAACATATGTAACATAGAAAACCCCATTTTGTAATCCATAGCTCCATTTTGTGCAAGCCGAGGAGTCCTCGAGCTTGAGGAGCTTAGGTAGAACAAGCGTATCAATTTTCGTTATTTTTAGACATCGTTTACCCTTCCAAATAGCATCTAGGACCTAATTTTTAGCTATGCCGGTCACTAGATGTGAAACCGGTCAAAACTAGTCTAGAAACTATAAAAAGAGCTAGAGAGCTCATTTTTGAGGTTGGTTAGTGTTGGCTAGTGTGAGCTTAGAGTTCTTTTGAGCTTGTAATAGTGTTCTTGAGTAATAGAGCTAATTTCCCACCTTCCATTGTGTCTTGCTTGTCTCTTCATTGTGTGTGTGTATGTGTGTGTGCATCTTGGTGCTTCTCACCTTCACTCTCACTTCATCTCACATTCACCATCTTCATATCACTCCTATCTCTTCCGCGGATTGACAATTAAGGAGGTGAAGCTTCTTAACGTGGTTCTCACCATTGTGCTAGAGCAACAGCTCACCTTGGGATGAGTTGATTTACAAGCAGTAGTAGACAGTTGGAGTCCTTTCGTCTGTTCGATAGTTCTGGTTCCAAAAGAAGGGGACCTCGATTTGGATCCAACTTTGAATGCCCAGAGTCTCCATCATTTATTTCCGTCACTAGAGGATATACCCACAGTTCTATGTACCGGAAGATCAACTTATCACCTACGATTTGGGAAATGAAGAAGCACCATGATCGGTGAAGATTAAGGCAGGGTTATCGAAAATCTTTCAAAATAGTATACTATAGTTGCTAACCGAGTTCCAAGACGTATTTGCATGGGACTATCGAGATATGAAGGGGTTGGACCCTCGCATCTATCAACACCTCATGATGCTCAAGCTGGATGCATGCCCAATCAAGCAACCCAGTTATCGTATGAACCCCAATTATGATGCGCAAGTGAAAGCTGAATTGGATCGCTTGCTGAAAGTCGGTTTCATAGTTCCCATTGAGCATGCCAAATGGATCTCACCTATTGTTGTAGTCCGAAAGAAAAATAAGCAGCTACGTATCTGTGTGGATTACCGGAAGTTAAATGCGGGGACCATACCGGATCCCTTCCCACTTCCATTACTGGACACAATGCTCGATGATATTGCTGGACGAGAAATATATTCCTTTTTCGATGGTTACAGTGGTTAGGTGCGCATGGCTGAAATAGATATACCAAAGACTACGTTTATTACCAATTGGGATGTATATGTGTGTACGGTGATGTGGTTCGATCTTCGCAATGCTCCTAGTACCCTCCAATGATGTATGCAAGAAAATTTTTCCCCCTATTTAACCACCTTCATGCGCATATACCTGGATGATTTTTCGTTATCGGGTGATACATCGGCTCATATTTACCACCTTCGGTGTTGTTTCTCGAAGTGTTGAGAGTTCCGGCTGTGCTTAAATCCTAGTAAGTCAGTCTTTTTGGTTTCTTGTGGCAAGCTACTCGGTCATATTATTTCAAAGCAAGGTATTCAAGTGGACCTAGACAAAGTGCAAGCCGTATTAGACGCACCTGCCCCGACAACACCCAAGGAGGTTATGCGATTCCTTGGCCAAATATGTTGGCATGGGTGACATCTTTGGTGGCTCGCACACTTAGCCATTCCCTTGAATCGTTTGATTACTAGTACTCCCCGACAGTTCACGTGGGCTGAAGAATGCCAAATTGCCTTTGATCGCTTGAAAACACTCTTAACCCAAGCTCCTATACTGCAAGCACCAAACTAGCAGCTCCCTTTCCATGTCTTCGTGGATGCATCAGACAGTGCCATCGGTAGTGTGCTCATGCAACAACAGGATAAGTGGTTTTGTCCGGTCTATTATGCTAGTCGATGGTTAGCTTCTGCTGAACGGAATTACTCAGTCACTGAGTGAGAATGTCTCGGCTTAGTTTATTTGGTGAAGAAATTCTGGCACTACTTGCTGGGACACCAATTTACGTTCCATATGGATCATGCTGCATTGGTTTATCTTGTTCGATAACAACACCTGGGGGGTAGATTAGCCCGGTGGGTGTTGTTACTGCAAGAATTTGATTATGTGGTCGTACATCGTCCAGGATCCGCTCATGCCTTAGCTGATTTCTTATCTCGGATTGATTCTGGTGAACTTCCCGATGGAATTGATGATACCACCCCAGGTATTTATACGACTGATCAAGTCCAAGATGGGGGCCAAGAGCTCCCAGTGGCCCCTTCGTATTATGATACTCTTCTGACCTTCCTCACCAGTGGAAGCCCTCCGCCTAATACTTCTACTTCGGCTCGTCGTAAATTGGCAATGGATGGTTCCAACTCATTGTGGGACAGTTGTATTACATGGATCCTTCTGGTGCGCTCTTACGGTGTATTCCACCCCACAAAGTTCCTTCGGTTATTGCTGGAGCACGCTTTACTCCCTCCGGTGGACATTTTTTGGTTGATCTTACGTACCAAAAAATTCTGCACTATGGCTTATGGTGGCCTACTATGCAACGTGATATTGCTACTTCTCTTAAAATGTGTGATGCTTGCCAATGCTCGGGACACCTCTTACAACGGCATCATTTTCCCATTGCAGCGTGTTGGTCCCCTTGAACCTTTTCAAAAGTGGGGCTTGGATTTCATTGGGCCTATTACACCTCTGGCTACGATCACTCATCATCGGTGTATATACTTAGTTGTACGGATTATGCTACTCGGTGCACCGAAGCTTGGGCTTTACGATCTGCTACTACATCTATGGTGGTTAAATGTTTGATGACTAATGTGTTCCCTCGGTTCGATCTGCCCTTAGAGATTGTTTCAAATCAGGGCACACATTTTGTTAATTCCTTACTGCACGCACTTACCCGCACCCTGCAGATTGTTCTTAAATTTAGCTCTCCATAATCCCCTCGAGCCAATGGTCTTGCTGAAAGCACTAATAAAACTCTACTTAACATGCTCAAGAAATTGGTTATGGAATGTCCAGAGCGTTGGGATCAATTTCTCCCTTCAATTTTGTGGGCATACCACACTACATACAAAGTAGCTACAGGGAATACACCTTTCAAATTGGCCTATGGGCTCGAGGCCATTGCACCCATGGAGTTGGTGGTACCTAGCCTCAGGGTGGCACTCAAGCATAAGCTTTACCGGAGGAGCCCTTTCCTTTTCGGTTGGCGGTGTTGCGGTCCTTGGATGAACAACGCTGGGAAAGTTTTCTAATGCTTCAAGAAGTCCAACCTGCGGGGCAAGGCAAAGGGTGAATCGATCGACAAGCCAAGACTCATGATCGGTTTTTGCGTACTCCTATTTTTACTAACGGATAATTAGTTCTATTCTATAATGCTAAATCTAATCACTCAGCTTGCAAGTTCAAACTCCGGTGGTTTGGTCCTTATCGTATTGCAGCACAGATTGGACCTGCCACATTCCGGTTATCAATGCTAACTGGTACCCTTCTCCCTAGGGCGATCAATGGATCGAAGCTTTGTCCCTATTATCCCTAGCCTTCTTCCTCATGATACTTGATCGTTATTTTTACTTTTCACCCATTTTTTCCCACTGTTCTGACTCGATGTTTCTTTCCTATCTGTGTGTTCCGGTTGACCGACTAACTGTAATATGATGGAGTGCTATCCCTTCTTCACGCAGATCATCTCTGCCATTGCTGCTACGCCTGCTACTGAAACCTGCTGGCCGCTCGCATGCCTTAACCCCCATGTACTCGTCACCCTTAACCCAGTTGCTGAGGGATTCCATCTCCCTCAGGAGGGTTTGGTAGATGGACCTCTCTTACCGATGTCCACTATGAAAGAACTATTTCCCCGCTCGTCCAACGAGTTTGCAATCCTTTGTTTCCTTGAACTGGAGCGCACCGTACTCTAGTTTCTTGTCACTGCCCTTAACCTCCAGAAACGCACATATGGCATTTCTCACCCTTTCTATTCTATGATCGACATCGCAGCGCGCAAAGCAGTTAATCTTGCTTCCTTCTTTTTTCAGTGCATTCATCGGGAATGACAGGCCGTTTCTCGACAATTGGCCAAGAACGAGATCCCTCGAACCCGCTTGCCACATCTCCTGACTTTTCTCCTTCCGACGATTCAGGCAGTGCAACCTGCCCCATTGAATACCCTTCTCTTTCATGAGGATTCTGTCCAAATGATGGAGGTCGACGACGATGAGGATCTTTTGCAGTTCTTCAAAGGAAAGCACCGCAAACTGATCCCCTCTCACAGTAGAGCACTATCATCCTCGACCGTGCAGTTGTAGGACAGTGCTTTGTCTGCCCAGATTTTTTCTGCTCCATCATCCCCTCCAGATATCAAGCTATTCCTGACACTGTTAATGAAGGAGTCCTCCTGCTAATACAGTCGTGCAGTCACAATCTCATCCACAGGAGTTAGTGCCCGACACAAACATGGAAACTGCACAACTCGTCGACCACGCACAACCTGCAGAGGAAATTGCTCAACCGGATGTTTCGCCGATTGTGGTAACAACTCTCGCATTGATCTCTTCATCTCAACACCCTCCCCTGCCTTTGTAACCATCAAAGGTGCCGTTGCCGCCTAGTCTTTCTTCCTCCCCATGTCAGTCGACAGCCCATCCTCTTCCTTCCTCCATTGATTACTCCCCTCCCTCGTCGTCCGCCACCATTTTTGCTAACCCCTCTCAACGAATCTCCCCCTCTATCATACATGATTCATTCACCCAATTAGCAGGATTGGTAATTACCTCATTCATCTCTCCACCCATCTTCCCCATCACCTCCAAGTTGCCCAACACTCTCTCCGACAGCAGTACCAAGCAAAGGTGGACATGCTGGAAGCAGATATCGCGCCACTTCAGGAAGAGGTGCTTACAGCCAAAGCCGAAGCAAGTTCCTATGAAGACCAAATTCAAATTCTTCAAGCAGCATTGATAGAGAAGGAAGCCATCATTGTAGCTCGCGATGATGAGGTTAGTCGGTTGACGCAGACCGTGATTGACAAAGAAGACGCCATGATAACTTTGGGCAATCTTCTCGAGAGCACACGCGTAGATCTGGCTCTAGTGAGCAAAAAGGTCAAGAAATGGTGGACTTAGCTATGCAAGTCACCACTGACTTAAAAGAGAGTTTCCGAAGAACTTTTTCAGAAAAGTCGCTCTTTGGATGAAGAAATTCGCCGTAACATTCAGCTGAAGAAGGATATCGAAGCTGTTCAAAAAGAGAGGTAGGACTTCTATAAAACTCTATAGTTCCAATCTCAAGAGTTAGAGCACCGGAAAGACAATTGGGTGCCTAGGACGAAAGACTCTCGTGCATAGATGCAAAAATTACAGAGACGAGGTTACGAAGGGATGTTGCGCCTGCCAACGATTTTTATCTTAAAGAAGCATTTTTGCAAAGTGAGGTTGAAGCCTTAATTTCTCAAGTGATCGTTGCCAGCTCTGTGCGAACTGATGCACATCTGGATGAACCACACATTTTGAAGGAAATTTTGGATTCCCTGAAGCAGAAAATCACACGAACTTTTAAGTTAGCCCGTTCTATGTACATACAAGGAATCACCGATGATTCCTAAACCTTCTAATTTTTTCTGCTAGGTTTGGGTCCACCGTGCGTGCCACTATAAGCCGTCGGAATCTTATTTTGTATTATTTAGCCGAATCCTTATAATTGGAACAATCGTGCACCGAAAGGGTGTAGCAAAACCGTGTATCGTTTCTTGCTAATACAAAGAATATGCACGGAAGAGATGACAAAAGAGTCACCGGCCTGTTCGGTCCGAGTGATACTCTGGAGTTGATTCTGATTTGGAGTTATTTTAATTGCAATCTTATCTGTATGAATCTGAGTGAAGTGAAGTCATCAGGTATTGTGATACTGTTATTATATGTGGAATGTGGTGGTATGATAAAGAATAGATGGAAGTACTGCATATAAGGTTGCGATAGTCTGTAGAATATTCCGTGCTGAAGTTGATTGCTATAATTAATTTATGAAGTTCATTGTCGAAATTAATCAGTGAATTGGAAAAATATATATAGGGCCTCTGATTATCAGACCCCTGACCATCCCAAGAACCCGCGAGCAAGAATAACTGTAACTTTAATCACATATAATTTAACACTAACTCTATCATAAAAAATATAAACATTTTTCTACTTGTTTGAATGTACGAAATCAAATTTCTTAGATACCAACAATAGGTCCTACGTAACCAAGTTCGCCATCTATAAGGTTCGTGTCTTTTGAGCTAGCACGTGATAGTTGCTTGAAACAAAGCAACAATACTAGAATCCTCTGTTTTACGTAAAGAATCAATGGCTTTATTTCTAATATGCTGCCCAAAAGCCCACATATTAGTAAACATTCGACCTTGCAAAACAAATTAAATTAGTAAATAGAAACTAATATACATATATAAAAAAACAAAATAGTATTAAAATAAAATTACCTTTCCTTCACAACCTATCATAAACTCTCTCTGCTCATCTGAGATTTCTTCATTATTTGCATTGGCGTGCTGCAAATTGACAAAGACCAATAACTTTGGCTGGCATCTTTCTCGTTGATTATCGATGGTATGTTTATACATATCTACCTACCTGCCTATCTATCTATCTATTTATCTATCCATATATCTATCTATCTATCTATCTATCTATATATATCTATCTATCTATCTATCTATCTATCTATCTATCTATCTATCTATCTATCTATCTATCTATCTATCTATCTATCTATCTATCTATCTATCTATCTATCTATCTATCTATCTATCTATCTATCTATCTACCTATCTATCTATCTATCTATCTATCTATCTATCTATCTATCTATCTATCTATCTATCTATCTATCTATCTATCT
>CM035422.1:136096408-136111408 GCA_020310875.1 Ceratopteris richardii
TTGAATAAGAAGTTGGCCCATGGACACCAATTCTATGAACATTACTGCTGGGGGGGGGGAGAGAAGGAGGGGGCTGTGATGATGAGGTAGCGATGAGATGAGGGGACGAGGGTGGGGAATAATCTGGAGAGGATAAAAGAGGGGTGGATACCTCATGAATGGCAACTCAAGGTGCATCATGAAGAACTGCAGCAGTATCTGGAATGGTAGGTGGAGGAGGGAGAGGGAGAAGGGCCGTGAGCACCAAAACTATTCCGGTCTCAATCGAAGGTACTGACGAGGTGATTTTGGTGATTGTCGTTGCATTTCCAGTCAGATGTGTGACTGCATCTGCTTGGACCATGACCGCATCTGCTTGGACCACGACTGCATCTGCTTGGACGTCAACTGTTGGTGATGAAGGAGATTGACAGTCCGTACCCCTAGTAACGTCCGCTATCTCCTTCATAGCCTCAGCATCCGGTTGATGAGATTCCTCCCGTGATGAGACTTCAACTACCTCTTCCATGATAGCATCTTGATCCAGTTGCTTGAGAGAAGAAGATGGGATGGACTCTACCTATAAGGAGGTGGCGGTGTCATGGAAGACTTCAACTTCTTGGCCCGCATTGGAGCCCTGTACTTGGCTTTCAGATGGACTAACGCGTCTGCGTTTGCGGTGAAAAAAATGAAGTAGGTCTTCATCGTCGTCATCATTATCGACCATCCGTGTAGATTCTTGATGTAACAAAATAGTATTGGGTGGGGGTTGCACGGCTTGTATCACCGGAAGGAGGGTAAGGAGATGGGGTAAACGAGTGCAAGGAATGTCATGCTTGGCTAACTATTTTGTAACCGCTACGCATTCACGGTGAATGTGCCTAAAGAGAAAGGAGGTGAAATTGATGGGTTCGCGGGAGGCAGTATCGATCATTGAGTAAAAAGGTTGGGAAATACCATATGTGTATTTTTGCATGTTTAACGCTGCGACAAGGAATTGTAGAGCAGTACGCTCTGGTGTGGGTCAGCAAAGGATGGCAAACTCATTAGATGAGTGCCGGGGAAATAGTTCCTTCATGGTGGCGAGAAGAAGGAGCGGTCCATTCTCCAACCCTTCCTGAGGGAGATGGAATCCCTCAGCAACCGTGTTTAGCGTAACTATGACATGGGGGTTTAAACATGTTAACAGCCAGCACTACTCTTGAGCAGGCATGGCAGCAATGGCAGAGATGATCTGCGCACGGAAGGGGTGAAACTCCACTGAATGCCAAGGCAATTCAGCGAAGACCAACAGCCCCCGAGCATGCAAATACTCACTCACATCTGAAGTGAGACCCGGATGGAAGGTTGCTATGTTAGCCAAAGCTTCCATGGTGCACACAGTGATAAACAAAGACACAGAGTACACAATGGTTGCAAACACACAAACACAATAGGGATTAACAGTGAAAGAAACAAGATTAAGTAAGAGCACTGGAAAAATCAGGCGGCAAGAATCCTAATCATAATGTAGTATTGGAAATATATCCTTCATCATGGTTACATGCATGCATTAACAGAAGCAGTGACACAGAGGCGGTTATTAATCATGATTAGTGCAGCAAAACGGAAAGATTACGATCAATTGGTCAACCGAAACACGGGGGTAGAAAAGAAAATCAAGTGACAAGCGAAAAAGAATAAAAATACCGAGGACACCTCATGAGTTGGTAGACGACGAGTGATAGGGGCAGAGCTTGGAGCCATTTATCACTTTTGGAAGAAGGACACCGGTTAAGGTTGCCAACCAAAAAGTTGCGGGTCCCACTTGTTCATCAATCCGGTATGGACCGAACCACCGTAGCTTAAATTTTTCGATAGATCTATTGGCTTTAGCATTATAGAATAAAACGAGCTGGTCAATCCTAAATACAGGGGTTTTTAAAAAGCGATCATGAGTACGGGCTTGGTGTAGCTGAACTTCTTGAAGAATCATGAAGCTTTCCAGGCGTTGTTCATCCAATGATCTGAGAACATCTAACCGGAATGGAAAAGATTTGTACGGCAGCAATTTCCGGGATAAGGCTACACACAGGCTCCGCACCACCACTTGCATTGGCGCAATAGCTTCCAATCCATAAGCGAGTTTAAACAAAGTGGTTTCGGTAGCCATTTTATACGTGGTTCGGTAAGCCCACAAAATGTGAGGTAAGAGCTGATCCCATCGTTCCGGATACTCCAAGATGAGTTTCCGGAGAATATTCAGCAGAGTCTTATTAGTGCGCTCAACAAGACCATTCGCACGTGGATAGTAAGGTGAGCTGAATTTATGCACAATTTGGAAAGTCTGAGTCAACATTTGTATTAAGTTATTTGCAAAATGTGTACCTTGGTCCGTCACTATCTCTAGAGGTAATCCATATTGAGGGAAAACATCCTTCATCAAACATTTGGCCACTAAAATAGCTATGGCAGAACGTAGATTCCAAGCTTCCGCCCATCTAGTGGCATAGTCTCTACAGGTCAAAATATATTGGTTGTTGGTGAGGATAGCTGGGGGTGTAATTGGGCCAATGAAATATAAACCCCACTTCTGAAAGGGTTCAAGAGGCAGGACCGGTTGGAGAGGAAAGAAGTGCTGCTGCAAGGGCTGTCCAGACCGTTGACAGACATCACACTGCTGCACAAATTTAACAACATCTCTGTACATTGTAGGCCACCATAGCCCACTTTGCAAGATTTTACGATGATTGAGATCAGCTGCGAAGTGTCCTCCAGTGGGTGATGAGTGAGCCATGGCAATAACTGATGCCGATTCATGTGAAGGGATACACCTGAGTAGGACACCAGTCTGATCTACGTAATACAGTTGACCCACAATCAACGGGAATCGTCGATTGTAAATTGCAATTTTCTGGCGCAGAGTAGCGGGAGTATTAAGAGGGAGACAACCATCAGTAAGAAAAGTCATTAATGTATCATAGTATGTAGGGGTAACAGGAAGTCTGTAGATTCTTTAGGAGCTACATCGGTGACGTAAATAGTCGGCGTCGTGTTATCCACACATACCGGAGTCTCACCGGAATCCAGACGATATAAAAAGTCCACCAAGACATGTGTCGTACCTGGTCAGTGAATAACTTCATAATCAAACTCCTGTAATAGTAAAACCCATCTAGCTAATCTGCCGCCTAAGTGTTGTTGGCAAACCAAATACACCAGTGCAGCATGATCCACATGGAAAGAGAATCTTCATCCAGCAAATAATGTCGAAACTTCTTAACAGAGTATACCTGACCAAGTGACTCTCGTTGTGTCACGAAGTAATTTCTCTCTGCAGGAGCTAATTTGCGGCTTGCATAATACACTCGGCGAAACCATTTGTCGGTTTGTTGCATCAGCACACTGCCAATCACTATGTCTGACGCATCCACAAATACATGGAATGGACGTTCCTAATCAGGCGGAGCCTGCGTCACTAAGACCTTCAAACGATCAAATGCCCTTTGACACTCATTAGTCCATTCGTACTTACGGGGGGTGCTAGTCATAAGTCGGTTGAGTGGCATCGCTAGATGAGCTAGCCACCGTAAGTGTCTACCATGCCACCTGATCTGGCCAAGAAACTGCACTTCTTTGGGTGTCTTTGGAACCGGTGCCTCCAACACTGCTGCTACCTTATCAGGGTCTACCAGTATCCCTTGTTTGGAGATAATATGACGAGCAGCTTTGCACAAGAGACCAAAAAGACCGATTTTGTATGGTTCAAACATAATCAATACTCTCGGCATTTTTCAAAACAACACCGTAAATGATATAGGTGCACCGAAGTATCGCCAAATAATGAAAAATCATCCAAATAGACTTGCATAAACGATGTCAGGTAAGGTGAGAACACTTCTTGCATACATCTTTGGAATGTACTCGGGGCGTTCGGCAAACCGAACCACATTACAGTGCATGCATAGACGCCCCAATTGGTGATGAATGCCGTCTTCAGTATATCCTGTTCCGCCATCCTCACTTGATTGTGTCAACTGTAGCCATCTAGGAAAGAATACATTTCGTGACCTGCTACCTCATCGAGCATCGTATCTAGAAAAGGAAGAGGGAACGGATCTGGTACAGTGGTTGTGTTAAGCTTTCGGTAGTCGACACAAATACGTAACTGTTTATTTTTCTTAGGCACTATTACTATTGGCGAGATCCACTCAGCATGCTCAATTGGCACAATAAATCCCACCTTCAACAAACGATCAAGTTCAGCCTTAACCTCTGCCGCATAGTTAGGATTCATCCTGTAACTAGGTTGTTTGATAGGTCTCGCATCCGGTTTCAACACCACTCTATGCTGATAAATTTGTGGGTCAAGACCCTTCATGTCTCTGTAATCCCAAGTGAAGACATTTGAGAATTTGCGCAGGAGTTGCACCAAATCATCTTGGAATTTGTCTGCTAATCCTGCCTTAATTTTTACTGGTCTCAGATTGACGGTGTCACCCAAATTGTATGTTACCAGCTGATCCTCCGGTACATAGAACTGCCGAGGCTTTGCCAAGTCATCAGATGGCTACAATAGTTGTTGTAATGTCGATTCATCCATAGTTATGTCGGCATCTGCTTCTGCTTCTTCGATTAGTTGTATGACCGTACAATTATCTACTACCGACTGTAAGTCTACAGTACCTAATGCAATGAGATCCTTATTGATCTTGAGGAAAGCCTCCTCCTCATCATCAGATAGCCCATCCAACATATGGCCTAGCTCTACTACATATGGGTGTGCGTGTAGATCACAAGGTTGCATAGCATCCAATGGAACGACATATTTCCTGTGATTATTCTTACAAATTAACTCTTGAGCTGACCAATCCTGCACTACCTTGGCTTGCTTTAGCCATGGTCGACCCAAGAGTAAGTTGTAGTCAAGGCTAGATTTGGGTAACTCCAGGACTACAAAGTCATTTTAAATGTAGTTCCCTGCAGGGTTATAGGATTATTAGGCACTAGTCCGCCATTCGAACAAAGAACTGCACTGGTTCAATTTGGGTCCAACCCAGTTTCTTATAGAGTGCCACTATTGCAATATTCACCATTAGGGAAAAAAATGAGCCCTACATGGGCCTTGTAAGGAAACCTAATTTTTAGGGATTAAAATGCTTAATCTAGGAGATTAAGGGCTTATAGAAAACCACTAGTGGTATTCTCAAATAAAATAATGATTGAGAGAATTTTGTGTTTGAATTTAAAAAAGGAAATTTTCTTGGCCATTGGATGATCCAATTTAATGGCTTAGATTGGAAGATTTGAATCACTAGAGAGAGAAGATCTGACACGCATGGGAGTTAGGATGGATCCCATGAATTTTTTTCATAGTCTCTACATGTTTTTTGACCCTTGGATGGGAGAAAATCCAAGGCACGCCCAGATTTGGGGCTGATCTCAATTCAAAGATACATGTGAGGCGTCGGATGAGGTCCAAATCCAATGGAGATCCGCAATTTGGGCTGAGAATAAATTTGTCATGCCTCGGAGCCGTCCGATGCACATATGATCCAAGGGGTAATAGTTAAAGGCACCTTTTTCTTCTAGGAATGCATCCTCAGCCATTAGATCAAGTTTAGATCCAATCGCCTCAATTTTAGGTGCTCAAACTTCAAGGATTTGAAGCAGAACCGTCAGATTTCAAGATTCATCTAGGGCCTATATGAAAAGGCGCTTTTTCTTGCAACAAACTCATCTTAGCCATTCCCTTCTCACAAATCCAAGGGCCCATGTTGAAAGTTGCCTTGACTTTTGTCATTCAACCTCAACCTTTGGATGATTGAGCTAATCCAAGGGCCCTAATTCATTTCTAAGCCTTTCAAAACCATTCACACAAGTAAAACCACTAGTTCTAGGTGGTTTTCTTCTCTTTGACCATAAAAAAACCATGGAAGCCTATGCATAGCCTATGTGATTAAGGGACTAGACTCTGTCCACCACCCTCTTCTCATTGGTCCATCACTAATCAGCCCTTTATCTAAAAGGCCCAAGGAGGGTTCATTTTTTCCCCTAATGCTCTAGACCCTCCATCAATTAAAACTTGGGTGATCCTTTGGTTTTTATACCAAACGATGATGAGCGGTACCATATGATCCACCATAG
The DNA here is from genome assembly GCA_020310875.1 of Ceratopteris richardii. NCBI lineage: Eukaryota > Viridiplantae > Streptophyta > Polypodiopsida > Polypodiales > Pteridaceae > Ceratopteris > Ceratopteris richardii. Next base: position 136,102,514 of record CM035422.1, read on the forward strand.
GATCCATCTCGGGTTGTATGGTCGCAGTTGCTGGGGTACATGAAGGTCGGGGGCTGACCTACTATTGGAATTGTTGTCTTATACTAGGAACTAGGGCAAGCAACTGTCCCAGAGGAAGTGTGATTGAGGCCTTAGATATAACGTCCCATATTTGGTCTTTTTGTGTCGTGGTCATCACCGACTCTGGCTATGATTCTGATGTTGTTGGGGCGAAATTCTGTGCATTCGGTCTGGCATTTGGCAGAGGAGACTGAGTTACCGAAACTGGGTCAGGGAACACCGTCGGCTCCTAAGTTGTTCATTGACTGGCCTTTGTAAAAATTTGTTGTTGCTCACAAATTTCGGGCTCGAAAACTTCAGCTGCTGGTTGCAACTATTTTGCCAATCTTGTCTATACTACGGCTGCTTGTGAATCAACCGGGGAAATATAAACCATATTTGTCATCGGATTTTGTCTTTCCTTTTTTCTTTTGTCATACTCTGTGGCTTCTTTAAAACATCTACGAATATTCCCAACCTCATTGCAAAAATGACACCAAGGGGGTGGGAGAGAGGTGCCTTCAGCCGATGTACCCACATGCCATCGATTTTGATTGAAATTGTTACTTCGCGGACCCTGATAGTTCCTGTATCCCTGCTGTTGGTTGGTCTGCAACTGTGGTAGTACATAATGGTTGGCTAGTTGCCCCTGCTCCTGTATTATGGCGTTTACTACCGCCCTACCCTGCACCTTTGCATTGTATGCACAGGTTTCTGTTGAGTGCCCTGCAGTGTTACAAATGGCACAATACATTTGGTTGAGAGAACATGTGGAACTAGTGTGATGGGGATTCTTACACTTAGTACAGTACACTTGTTTGGACAGATCCTCGATCACGTTCTTACTTACTTTCAACCATTCCAGATCTTCCATAAACCCTTCAACTTTGTGCTCCAACTGTAAGGCCATTGCAATGACAGCGTCCAATGTCATTCCACCCACACATCGAATGATCATGATTTGTTTTAACTGTGGATTCAATCCGTTGATGAACCATTGTGTTATGACATCATCTGGCAGGTTGGTATGCGTCGGTGGTAGTTGTCGCAAGTGAGTTCTGAATAGTGTCGCATACTCCTAGACACTCAGGTGTGGTTTCTGCTGATTGTTTTGCAAATAGTCAAAAATTTGTGCAGGGTTCTTCTTCAAGTGAAACCTCTGCAGGAATGCATCCTTCACATCGTCATAATTACCAAAATGATTAATATCGTATTCTGTCAGCCACCTTGCTGCTTCATTAACCAGCATGGCCTGAAACATGATGGCCTTATATGCCGGATCTGGTGGGTGGTTCAACACTGCATAACTGATTTCGAATGTGTGAACATGTGGGGTCATCCCTCAGAAATCCACCGAATTTCGTATAGGTCACTCTAGTTGGGACCGGTCGAGGTGGAACGACTGGCTGTGGCTGCTGTTGTTGTTGATGCTGAAATTGTGGTTGCGGATGTGGTGGTGTGTGTTGCTATTGCTGTGAGCCACTCATGGTGCTATTGTTACTGGCGTTGTTGTTCCCTGAATTTTGGGGAGGTTTCTCGTGAGCTTCCTGGACTGGATGGTCAACCTGCTCACTTTTCGATCCAAAAATGTCGTTGAACCGATTGCTGAACTTCAAGTCTAGCAGCTTTTCCTCAACTTTGGTGTTGAAATTAGGTAGACTTGCACCGAAAAGTGATGAAAGCAGTAAGTGTCCACCAGGTAGCACCACAATGTCACCGAAAAACTTCAAATTGCCACCAAGTGAGACTGAACTTGCACCGAAACTCGCCGAAGTCTCACCGGACCACACTCACTATCATCGTAAAGCTTCTCACTAGATAACGTAAACCTGTCACCAATAGTGACCAAATTCTGACCAAATAGTGTGGAACTGTCTCCGCACTACATCTCTGTACAATAAAAAATCACCGTACTTTCTCCAAACGGTACCAGACTCACACCGGAATTCACCAGAATCTCGTCATGTACTGCTGAACTACCATCGGAATCACTACTGGCTAGTTGTATCGAACCTTCTATAACTGGACTTAACTGTCCTGTACTTCTACCACCACAGGGTGTTTCTAATAAGTTTGGAACTACCCAGGTTTGGGGCTAAAGAAAATCAAAATCGTTACGGGCTTAAGTTGACCGTATAGGGAATGGTATTAGCTTACCCTAAAGGTTTTGTAAATGCTTAAGCCTAAACGGTTAAGCTATTACCATGTAGGCTTAAGCTAATACCTAAAGTTAAGGAGCGCTGCTAGCCAAGTTGGTCTTGCTTAAGCTTTGACCTTAATGGTCTTGGTTTATGCACTTAGTCTTCTTTAGCAATGCCTTAATGGTTAATTAAGCTAATACCGTTTAGGCTTAAGCGTTTACCTTAAGGGAATGCGCTAAACAAAATGTTGTAGCCTCATTTCCCAATTTTATCTCAGAAGTGAGCTTTATGGATTTACCTTTAGAGTGGAAAAAGCATATAGCCCTAATATCTACAGTAATTGCTGCTTTAATGGGGCCACCTAAGCATGTATAATTAAACCATACACTCGATTATTCCAACAGAAAGAACACAGGTGGAATGACGAACATAGTGCTTTGATTGACGAATTTGTAAGACGTAAAGAGCATATGCCAAAACTCTTTGACTAATGACCGCACCTACTTTTTGATTGCATGGGTGGGTTCTAATGGGGATTGAACGGGTCTTACAACCCATTTGCAATAACGAGAGTGACTGTGTCTGGTTCGAAGATGGCTTTCATCGCCTGATAAGACACGAGGAATCTATTACTATATAGCCAATCCGTGAAAGAAGATATATTTGTAATCTCATTATTATCGAGATTACATATGTATCTTTTGTTTCTTCACCTTTTACTTTGGAGATTTTGAAGTTCCTTTTTGTACTTGCTAAGGAATTCTTGCATGCATTCGCTATTATATGCTAAAAAAGTAGAAACATCATTTTTTTCTTGAAATGTAAATAAAAATGGAACTCCCTTACCTGATAATACCTCATCTATTATTTTTGAAGAAGACTTGTTGGTCCATGCACGTGGAGCTTCTTCATGAACTCTTTCAAGGTACTCACTAACGTAATACATGCACTCTTCAAGCATCGAACCCTTTGCCAGGGATCCTTCTAGTTTTGCTCTTTGTCACACATAACCTTTTAATATTCCCATAAATCACTCGACCCAAAACATCCATCGAGTGTTGACAACACCTGCAATCTCTATTTCATCTGCAAGATGGACTAATAAATGAACCTGAATATCAAAAAATGAAGTAGGAAGTTCTTTCTCCATCAAACATAGTAGCTCTTTGCATTCACGTTTTTTTTTGTGGGATCGAGTTTTTGTCAATCTCTTTTGATGTAATCCACCGATACGTATCATGAAAAAATTTATAAAGAAGTTAATTAAAAAATAAAAGATATCCAATATTCATACATATTAAATATAAAAGTATCATAATTACCTTATAAGCGATCCAAAATGATAGATCACATCTCATACTCCTTTTGTTGTACATCCATCGATAACCAAACACTACAACATATGAGGGGCATACCGATGTTGTCCATACCAATGGTCATGCCTCGATGTCGATATGACCGTTGAAAATGCTTGAAAAACCATGGATGTAATACGGACGGTATGAGCATCGGTATAGGCATGGGTAATTTACTAGAAATTACCAACAGTTATATCGATGCTTGTACCAATGCTTATACCGACGCTCATATCGACGCTTATACCGACGCAACATTTTAACTGGGCCCAAGAGCAAAAATTCAACATTTGCTTGTGTTTTGAATGAAAGTCTGCTACTCTCGAGTTTGCACGTGTGAACTACATTCTAAGCATATTGTGTACACACATCTCTCTCTTTCTCTCTCTCTCTCTCTACACACACCTCTCTATTTCTCTAGATCTGAAATTTTGGTAAGTATCATACATACTGTAGGACCATTTCTCTTTCTTTGTGTTTTCCCTTTTCTAATTTCTCTTCTCTTTAAATTTGCAGGAGCTTTTTGGCGTGAGTTCTTTGGAATTTGAGGAAGGACAACATTAAGTGGACTTTGGTGACAACACTCCAAACAATTACATTGAGGTAAGTGATTGTTTTGTTTTTTATTGATATAGTATGAGATAGAGAGACAGAGAGATGAAAGAAAGAAAGAGATCTAGAGAAACATAAAGAGTGAGAGAGAGAGAGAGATAAAGAGAGAGAGAGAGAGATGAAAGAGAGAGATAGAGAGAGAGTGAAAGAGAGAGAGAGAGAGTGAAATAGAGAGAGATGAAAGAGAGAGATATGAAATAGAAAGAGAATGAGATAGAGAGAGAGAGATGCATACATACATACACACACATATGCATACACATACTCACATACATGTTACATACACACATGCATATTACATACACACTCACATACATATTACATACACACATGCATATACATACACATACATATTACATACTCACATGCATATGCATACACACATATACATACATACATGCATATTACATACACACATGCATATTACATACGCACATGCATATACATACACACACACATATGCATACTCATACTCACATATGAATGAATTATATAATTAAAGTACTAAAACTATATATATATATATATATATATATATATATATATATATATATATATATATATATATATATATATATATATATATATATATATATATATATCAATGTAAATACATATAATTCAATGTCATAATCAAGAATCCTAATCATCATCATCATGATCATCATCAGCAGCATGATCATCCTGATCATCCTCATCCTCATCATCATGATCACCCTATGATGATCGAGATCATCCCTTCTGTGTCTATCTCTCCACCTCATCCATATCTGCCTCTCCATAATACTCGTGTATTACATATAACAAAAATAAATAAGTAAAACAATTAAACCATTCATAAAAATAAAATAATTATATAAAATTTAATAATACTCACAAAGGCATCCGGATGATCTCGCATATACTCGCTCAAATGCGGATATCCAAAATGTGTAGCATACTCGATCTCATGTTTCGTAGGATATCGGCCATAATCCTTTTGCTGCATTGAAACAAATAAAAAAGATTAGTTTCTTTCATTTTAACTAAAATAAAAAATATACTCACAATAACACATATACTTACAAATGTAGCTACAAAACCATGATGGCCCATTTGGCCTAGGTGCGAAGTGTGGCCCGACTCAACTCTCTTCTTTGCAGCAACCTGTTTATTTAAGAAAAAAGAAATACATAAATTAAATGTAAAAAGTTACTAAAATATATGAAAATTATAAATATAAACTATTAATTTGTATACCTTCTGCTGAGGAAATGACTCCTGAAGATGTAGCTATCTACGAAAAAATTGCCATATCTCAGGTGGTATGTTAGGTGGCCTCTTATTTTTTTCCACCATACAATATCTCCTGTTAATTTAATCTCAAATAGAAAAAAAAATTAGAATACATACACATATATACACACACATACACATACACATACCCACATACACATATACATGCAAAAATATATGCATACATATTCACATATACATACATATAAGATAAACACACATATACATATCCACATATATATGTACACACACATGCATGCATATACACTCATTCATACAAAATACATGCATTTATCCCACAATAATGTGTATTTGTGTATATGTGAATATGTGTGTATGTGTAAATGTGTATATGTGAATATATGTATATGTGTAAATATGTATATGTGAATGTTTATGTATGTAAATAATCAGATTATTAATACCAAATACCATTATTTGTAGATTCGGATCAATCAGATGGAACTCCACCACCGTCTCCTCATCGTGCAATGACTATATACTATAAGTATATCAAACATTTAATTTTAAATATATTTGATGGATACATAACTTATATATTTTTTTGTTTCTTATTATAATCAGATTCTGATCAATTAGAGGGTACTCCACCACCTCCTACCCATGCAACGACTTCACATGTGTCCTCTGATAGGAATTATGATGAATTTTACTATCAAGAACATATTATATGTTCATGTAACTCTTGTTATGGCATGTATCGAAGACCACAATTGGAATGTATTGAACATGAGGCAGAGTATGGTACTTTTGAGTGTGCACCATCACGTCCTCAACGTGATAATGCTTGGATATGTATTTTTTATATAAATTAATGTCAATATTTTATTTAAAAACCATATATAAAATCAAATTACTGTTGATATACAGGAATACTTGCTCGATGATGATGATAATTTTTCTCATTATGTTAATATACCTCATACATGTCATGGACTTGCTGTTCATCAATGACAAGCAGAGGTTTCTAGAAATCCTCTACCTCCTGGTTTAGAGACTAAAACGGCTGGAGATTATCCATTGCCAGCTCGTGATTGTTATCTAGTACAAACATATGTTAGAAGAAGATATGGAGGATGGAATAGAGGACCACTTCCTTTAGATGAAGAGGTTTTCAACTTTTGGGATAACTGCTATATGATTGCTCCATCCACTATTACTAATGTTGGTCGTGGTCTCTTTATTGTAGAGGATTTGTATGTGCCTCCAAACTCTGAAGTCACTCTTATGTCATTTTGTGGTCCTATATATGGATGGGGAGATTGGCGTCAACTTTCACGTTATGTTCAAAGCATGAGTACTTATGGAATATGCTTGAACGCAGCATCCCTTACTAGTAGAAGGATTTTACATGTAGAAAATGAAAGATTATATATTGATGGAAGACCTTACACACATGGAAATATAGTAGGTTTAATAAATAGTAGTCGAGGGTTACATAAAAATTCAAGGACTAATTGCACATTTGAGGAGCGTGAAAATAGTCATGAATCACCATACATGAGTAGAGATGTATCAAGATACATAGTTGTCAATGCTATTACTACATAACATGCTCGTGATGAACTATTAGTGAATTATGGATGTCGTAGACCTCCAAGAGCACCTTTTAGCTAGAGAGAATGAAAATTTTCTATCCATATTTAATAACTTATATATTTAATTTTATGTTTAAAGTTTACTTTTTATTCATTTATGGAATACTAATGAATTTTATTTATATGTGTAGATTCCAACATATAATGTTGATGATATTCCTCCACACCATTCACAATTGCCAGTAAGACCTCATTTATCAGAAGCTTCGATGAGGAGGCTATGCAAAAGTGATCCTGTGGAATATGCAAGGTTGAATGATCTATATTCAAAAGAAGATAAAGTACAAGATTTGTGCGACAATGATGAAGACGATGGCATGGTAGATTTTATTCAGGATTGGTATCAAAATGACAGTGAGAGCATTGATATTTCTAAAAATGAGAAATATCTTCGACAGGAATGTCTGAAGCATGCATATGAAGGAAGTCATTTGACACGACTAAGTGTGAGCTTACTTATTCTAAATCTTCAAAATTGTTTTGGATGGACTAATGTATCTGTTTCGACACTATTAAGGTATAATTTTCAATTTTATATATATATATATATATATATATATATATATATATATATATATATATATATATATATATATATATATATATATATATATATATATATATATATATATATATATATATATATATGCATAAATATATATATATATAATACATGCATATATAAACATACACATAATATACATGAATGTATACACACATATAAACACACACAATATACACACATACACATGTGATGAGAGTTAGATCAGATTATACATACCTGTATCGAATGAAGATGTTTTGTCCATCTAGTCTTTAGAATTGTCCACCCAACCTTTAGAATCTTCTTGACACATATGTTTCTCCTATTTTAGTCAACCTAATACCTGCGGTGCTAACTCTTTTACATACAAATATTAAGTATCAGTTAGCTATGCAGGTATTAAATCATATGGAAAATGGGAGGAGCAAATTTATCTCGAAGATTTTGAAGGATGGAAAAATAATTTTAAAGGATGGGCGAAAAAAAAGTGTCCATTCAATGTAGGTTTTTATTCTTACTTTAGATAAGGTAAGAACAAGAACTTTCATTGAATGGACACTTTTTGTCCACCCATCCTTTAAAACTATTCATGCATCTTTCAAAATATTCGCGATAAATTTGATCCTCCCATTTTACATATGACTTAATACCTTCATAGATAACTGATACTTAATATTTGTAAATAGCTTAGCAAGCTAGGTAATAGATTGACTCTAAAATGGGAAACCGCCACACCATTCAATGGTCTAGACATGAAAATCTACAAACCACAATATACAAAGAAACAATTAAAAACATATACACACATACACAGGTTATGAGAGTAAGGTCAAATTATACATACCTGTATTGAATGAAGATGTTTTGTCCATCTAGCCTTTAGAACTGTCCACCCAACCTTTAGAATCTTCTTTACACATATATTTCTCCTATTTTAGTCGACCTAATACCTCTGTTGCTACCTCTTTTGCATACAAATATTAAGTATTAGTTAGCTATGAAGGTATTAAGTCGTCAGTAGAATGGGAGGACCAAATTTATCTTAAAGATTTTGAAGGATGGAAAAGGAATTTTAAAGGATGGGCGGAAAAAAGTGTTCATTCAATGCAGGTTTTTATTCTTACTTTAGCTAAGGTAAGAACAAGAACTTGCATTGAATGAACATTTTTTGTCCGCCCATCCTTTAAAACTATTAATGCATCTTTCAAAATATTTGCGATAAATTTGATCCTCCCATTTTACCGATGACTTAATACCTTCATAGGTAACTGATACTTAATATTTGTAAACAACTTAGCAAGACAGGTAAT
>CM035422.1:136116408-136216408 GCA_020310875.1 Ceratopteris richardii
TCCCTGTCCATAAGTCTTGTGCCACTTTCAGACCTTTGGCAGTACTAGGTGAAAGGTTAATCACATGAACTGAAGTCAATACTGCTTCTGCCCAAAAACCTTGTGAGAGGTTTGCATGATGCAACATAGAAACTACTCTATCTTGAATAGTTCTATTCATCCTCTCGGCTACACCATTCTGTACTGGGTAAGGAGCTATAAACTCTCTACGAATCCCTCTAGACTGACAGAAAAGGCTGAATTCATGTGAGGTATACTCACCCCCATTATCTGAACGTAAGGCCTTAAGGTTAGTTCCTTTTTCAGTCTCAACTGAAGCAAGCCATTTTCTGAAAGTAGGGAATACATCATCCTTTGATTTGATAGGATATACCCAGACTTTTCTAGTAGCATCATCTATGAAAGTGACAAAGTAAAGAGAACCACCTAAGGATCTAGTGGGCATAGGACCACACACATCTGTATGAACGAGATCTAAAGGCTGAATTGAAGAGTCAATGTGCGTTCTATGCACATTTCTGGTTTGCTTTCCATATTGACAATGCTCACAAAATGAAAAATCAGAGAAAGATAACACAGGTAAGTAGTTAGAAAGAGAAAGATTTCCATTCTACTACGAGATATATGGCCCAAATGACCATGCCAAATACAAGCCATAGGCTGTTCAGTAACAGCTAACAAGTGTTCTTTCTGTGATACAAATAAAGGATAAAGTGAGCCAACTTTGCTTCCTTTTGCAATAACCATATTGCCCTTTGATATACGAAAGGACTGAGCATAGAAGACCACCTTGTAACCAAGGTCATCAAGTTGACCAACTGACATCAAACTACGTGATAACTGAGGTACATGGCGTACATTATGCATAGTAAATTTTGAACCCTCAATGAACTGCACAACCACATCTCCAATCCCCACAACATCACACTGGTAAGAGTCACCAAGTCTCACGGTACCAAGAGACTTTGCTGCATAATTAGAGAACCATTCTCTATGTGGTGTCACATGGAAAGAAGCACCAGAATCTAGCAGCCAAGTGTGGGAAGGAGAATCAGCCATAAGTGCCTCAGATGGCATAGTACTATCAAGTGTCAGCACATCAGCATCATCAAAAATAGCATTAATTACCTTTAGCATTCTTTAATGCATAACAGTCTTTCTTCATGTGTCCTTTCTTATGACAATAATGGCATTCGATATCCCTCTTCCTTGATTTACTTCTACTCTTATTCCGTAGACCATTCTTTTCCTTGTTCTTGCTCCTGTCACGTTGTTGATTCTTTACTTGGTAAGAATCACGAACGTTATATGCATCTCCACTCTGAGTGCCAACCATAGATTTTCTACGAATCTCCTCACTCAAGAGTGCTCCACATATGTCATCATAGACGAGTTTACCACCAGGTGCACTGTTGCTAATAGCTGTGCAAAACGTATCCCATGATGATGGCAAGGTGCATAACAACAATACTGCTTTCATTTCATTATCCATATCCATTTTCTGAGTCTGTAACTGGGAGAACATAGTATCAAACTCATTTAGATGAGCAGCAACACTATCTGTGTCCTTCATACGAAGGTCATATAATTTTCTCATCAGATACACTTTATTTGATGCCGCCTCTTTTTCATATGTATTGCATAACTTCTTCCAAAGCTCCTCTGCACTTTCGTAGTCTAGTACTGTAAAGTAAACATTATCTGCCAGGTGCAAGCGAATGGTAGACCTGGCCATTTCATCTAACTCATCCCAATCATCTTCATCCATGTCAGTAGGCTTCTTTGAAATCCCATTTACTGGCTTCCATTGCCTCCTTTGAATCAGCACATCTTTAATCTGATTCTTCCATAGAGCAACGTTTGTGCCATCAAATTTTCGGATCTCAAAATGGTCTTTGCCCTGCAAGTTATAGCTCCTCTTCGGAACACTAGCACTAGACCCTAATCCACCGGATGTGCCTGAGACCTCTGATGCCATGATCGTAGAGAACTGAATAGAATGATAATGGAGTTAGAAGAGTCCAAACACCAAAAAATAAGTGTATCAAGGAGTAAATCGACCACTGTATAGTTGACTAAACTAGAAATCTGGAAAAATTTTGCCAGAATAACCTCTGCAAAATTAGCATATGACCAGTGTCAAAGTATCATAAAACTGCAAGTACTGACATGTCTACCTGCATAGTGAATCACTGACTCCACTGCATATAATCAGTTACCCAATAGAAGCCAACTAGGCTTATCGAGCACCTATGAACAACTATCATACATCTCCTATGGTGAGGCTGGGTAAGTCTTCCACCTGCATCACCGAAGAGACCCCGACATCTGGGTGTCTCCCAGTTAAGAAAACCTCACCACGACCCTCTTTATCAAACGTAAAAGGCTTTATGCAAAGAACATAACCGCTATATCAATGACCACATGGACGTACATAAGTGGTATCCACAAAAGCGTACATGGTGTGTATGTGCTCAATATATGCAGTAAAATGACACTACAAGGCTGAATACACAGCCCAAAAACTAGTCAATAACACCTGCAAGTGTCTGTCAACTCTGATGTTTTAGGCTTTAGAAACCTGCATAAATTTGCAGCGACTGCTCCCACCAAAACTGAAAACCCCTCGAGAAACCTGTAGTTTTACGAGTGTGGCTGAAAAATACAACCCCAAAGGTTGATATTTATTGTCTGAGAAGTACAAGGAACACTCTTCTTGATGTTCTTGGACCTGTGTGAAGAGAACTATGTGCGAAAGTACTCCGAAATGGCTCCAAAACCACCCCAAAATTGCTTCAGAAATAGGCTTTGAAAACAAAAATGAAGCTTTGAGGGACCAAAACTTGTTCAAGGTAATGTCAACCTTCGTCTTTCCCCTTCTTCAAACACCACAAGAGTGTAGCTTAGTGGCAAGAGATTGCCACGATTAAGCGAGCTCTGGGGGGAACAGTACTGGGATGGGTGACCTCCCGGGAAGTACCGAGAACCTCTACATTCCTTGATCGTTGAGGTCCTCCCTCGCGCGCAGCCAACGGTGACTTCAGTGACTCGGATGACAAGGTATGCCAAGGTCTATGCCTTGGTCGCCGCCTTAGACGTAAGCCTTGGGGGGGGGTTTGCTTCGCTCGCACAAAGGGAACAAAGCTTTTGCCTCGAACTGCTCTAATACCAGTGAAGTATTACGATGACGATGCACCACAGTGCCCTCTCCTTCTCGAGGGCTCCACGGCGATATGCTCGGAGTAGAAAACCGAGCTCCTAAGGCCGCACATAGTACTCCGCACAAGCGAAGACAGACTTCTTAGGTCTTACAAATGCGGTCGAACTTACAGTCTGTGACTGACCAGGCCACTATATGTTTTATTAAAGAACATATACAAAGAAGTGTCCGGTGGCCATTTGGCCTTTCACATGGACACTAACAGTAACACTTATCACCAGCACCCCACGACAGTATGAATGGACTAATGAGTGTCAAGTGGCATTTGATTGTTTGAAGGTCTTATTGACGTAGACTCCGATCCTGCAACCGCCTGATTGGGAACGCCCATTCCATGTATTGTGAATGCGTCAGACATAGCGATTGGCAGTGTGCTGATGCAACAAACCAACAAATGGTTTCGGCCTGTGTACTATGCAAGCCGTCAATTAGCTCTTATCGAGAGGAATTACTCTGTGACCGAACGAGAGTGTCTTGGTTTGGTATACTCTGTTAAGGAGTTCCGACATTACTTGCTAGGACGAAGATTTACTTTTGAAAGAGCTGGAAGCCATTATGAAAGAACGAGATGCTTATTATAAAACTATCCAGTATCAAGCTCAAGAGCTGGAAAGACAAGAAAAGCAGTTAGGATTTCAAGCAGAGAGACTGTCTCGCATTGATGCACAGATCGTCGATATGAAGCTGAGATGAGATGCTGCCCTAGCCAATGACTTTTACCTGCAGGAAACATTTTTGCAAACGTAGACGGAATTATTGATGAGCCAAGTCGTTGCTGCTAGTTTGGTTCGTACTGATGCACAACTGGTCGAGCCGGACATTTTGAAAGATATGCTGGACTCCTTAAAGAAAAAGATCACTCGAACTTTTAAACTAGCCAGATCTTTGTATATTCAAGGCATTATTGATGAGCCTTAGTGGTAATCTTCCTTTTTGGGTTCGAGTCCACCGTGCGTGCCAGTGTTAGCCGTTGGATTGGATGTAATTTTATTTTTCATATTCGCACACACCAAAAAGGCGTAACGAACAGATGTAACTTTCTATTGATTAATGAAAAGGCAAGCATGGCGTTCAGCGAGAAGAAGGGGGATTGCTAGACTGTCTGTCTGGGCGACCACACTGGAGCTGTGCTGTTGCAGATTCGCCGAATTTTGAGTACTGTGTGTTGTTCCTTAAATTCTCAGCGGTTAATCATTAAACACAGTAATGCTACATTTAATATTAACAGTCTCTGCGAATTCATAGTTGTTGATTCGCTTCATAGACGTACTACGTAATGATAATCATTGAATTGGAAGATAGTTAATTGCTCAATTAAATGTTAAATTGGGAAAATTAAACAAAGTGCCTCTGCACTATCAGGCCCCTGTCCATCCCCAAGAACCCAGAAACGAGATTAAAAGTGGCTTAACAGAAGTGCTTTTCATATCTTCCTCTAGTGCTAAGAGTAAGAGACAAAACAAACATGGTATACAAATGGAAGTGAACATAGAATCATGTTTTATCATCTCCTCATATCCCTGAATCAAAATTCTACTTCAAATGACTAATATGATTGAATTGACCAACCTTTTGTCTGAATGATGATTTACCTTTCTAGAGTTACTTCTCTAGGTCAAATTATGTACCTGGATATCCAACCAACTTACAACAAAAAATTGGCTGACCACAAAACTCATCCCATCTCCAAATTTGTCTTCTTAGATGAACTTTCTTGCCATGAAAGAGATCTCTCAAAACTCTCTAGAAAAACCTCTAGGGACTTTAACTTTCAGATAATGAAAGTGTATAAAAGCACTCCTTGAATCCTTCAAATCTCTTCATAACTACTCTTCTATGATATGACCTACAAATGATAATCTGATAGTAGAAAATGATATCTGTGATTTGATGTTGATCTGATTCCTTCATCTTCTGCAAACCATTGTTCTTCCTTAAATTTGAAGTAGCTTTCTCTTCATCAAGTCTTGGTCTTCAAATAATACTTTCTATAAAGTATTTTCATACTTTTCCAAAAGTATTTGGCTGCTAACAAATCATCAATTTCATACTTCCACAATGATGAATAAACATGTAACCGAATTGTCTAATTCTCAAATCTTTACTCATCTAGATTAAGTGTGTATGTCGAATGTCAAATATTAGAAGATGCTCTTAAATTATATGTTGTAATGTTAGGAATCGAGGAACCTAAGAACTTGATAACCTGGGTACTTGTGAGCCTTGAAACCAAAGATCTGATACCAAAACCCTAAAGCCCTGATACCAAATGTTGGAAATGAGGTAGGCCCATACGAAATCTCACAAGTCCCATAAGTATCCAGGATCTTAAAGATAAATTCCATAGGTCCAAGATTCCATAGGTTCAGGATCTACAACACATATTCTAGCAATCTTTGAATATTGACAAAACAAGAACATACCACATTTAATCATACAAATGATGACACAAAGGTAAAGAAAGATTAGACAATATGATTTAAGTGTTATGTAAGCCACTCCTTACTCACACTATCATATATACCAATGTTCAATGTACAATATGGGAGCAAAACTCTCAACCACTCTATGTGAACAAAAATAGATGGATGAGTGAATGTAGAAATGTAACAAACATATTCAGATGTATGGACAGAAATCTGAATATACGTGAGATGTGTGACCTAATAGTTTATAGAAGAGTCAATATGAGTGACCGAAAGAGGAAGGATCAGTCTAAAACTGATAATCAACAAACCCTCATCTAAGCTTAGGCTATGGAATACCCTAAGTTGGAAACGTGTGTGAAAAGATCACATACTTATAAAGGTAGCAAAGAATGCTAACAAGTTTGCTGCCCAAAATCCTCAAACTCATATGAACATATCTTCTCTAACACCTCATCCAAATATGCATAAAGCATACATGTACTTATTCTTTGTACCTATGCCAAATATGACTCCTCCTGATATGGATGTTACTGCCTCCATAAACTTCAAGTAGTACCTGTGTGCATAAAGAGAATATATACCTGAATTCTTAACATAAGATGCAAATCTTATGTTAACCACCATCCAATATCTTTGAAGTACACGAAATCTTCATGTAGAAGACAATTTTCAAATACATCATGTGAATGGCCGATCCACACCACCAAGCTGCTAATAGCCTCTCCATAAGCAAGAGTGTAAGAAGACTCTTCTTCTCCAAATAGAACTCCATAGCCGCTCCTCAACATGCTCCAAGATAGCACCATGGCTGCCCCATGTGCTAGAAGCACCACCTCTATTTAGGTACCAAAGCTCCAAAGCTTGTCGTTGAGCTAGGTGAAGGATACAAGACAATGAGCTAAGCATGTACTTATATAGTCTTTGTGTTCCCTTCCAAAAGCACCATCAAAAGCTGTTGTCGATAAAGCAATATGATCGCTCTCTTCAAAAATGCCATCGCTATGAAAAGCACTCATGAAAAAATCCATCACCGATTGTTGCTTTAGCTAGCATGACAAACAAAATATTGCCGATTGTGGGTATTGAACACATGTCGCTGGCTTGCAAGTGATTTATGCCAACCAACGTGCCAATACGCTTTTGATGTACAACAAATTAAACTGTGCTCTATACATGATGAATATGTGGACAATCTTGACCTATAGGACATTGTTTTCCAACATGTGTTGCAAGTCTTTTGAAATGGAACTGAATGTGATCCTCTTTCTGAGTTCTCAAGGTAATGGATAACACCTCAAAATTTTCTTATGATTCATACAATAGTAGAACACAAGATAAACGAAGTAGAACATGAAGAAGAAGTGGAGAGGAAATAAAGCACTAGTGAAACTCAATAGTGATAAAGTGGAAAGGAAAAAGAGTGTACACAAAACATAATTGAAGTAGGGAGTAGAGGAAGTAGACTAGATGAGACAAATGGAATTAGATAGGAAGAGACAACTACATAGAGAAATTAGAAGAAGTAATAAAAACCTTACAACAAAGCGAAATTACAATTCTAAGAGAGAAGCATGAAGATGTGCTCTCCAATTCTCTCATCCCCCTCTCTCATTGGTCCTCTCTCTAACGGATGTACCTTATGATATGCTTAGCATGATACAAATCATCAAATCCAATGATGGAAAATTGTTCTCTCAAATTCTCAAATCCAAGTAAAATCCTAGCATTCTAGAAGACTAACGTGGATGGTCTCTCAATAACAATTGAATGGATTTACTACAATGTAAAGAGAATTCAGATAACCCATAGGAATTCAAAAGGAAACTCATCTTGCAATTCGACACATCCAAGGAACATAGTAGAATCTCATGCACATATAGAGAAATTGTTCAAGAAATAAAATCCAATGCCAATTGCACCGATTTTGAGTATTAGCTACTTCAATTTATAATGACTAAAGAACCCTTTTTGTCCCAAATAAATCCTCTAATTTTTCATATGTAGAATTCGCACACATGGAGATTTTGGGGGTCTCCATAAAAGCTAGATCTTCGATTAAATATACAAAATATTGATAAGAGCACACGAATGTTATCAAAGAAAGAACCTTATAATTGAATGATCATATAGAACAAATATTATACCATTCAATTATATTTCATCTATTCTAACAATCTCTAAGTTTTCAAAAGAATTTGATGCATTTGAAGAAAGATATGTTTAAATGTAAGAAAAAAACCCATCTTATTAGTTAATGAGCTATGATAAATTTTCAAAAAGACTAGATGCTAAACATTTGCATATGATTATTTGAATAACTAGTGTGACTTCAAATGGATTTCTTCTTCATAAATGTAGAAGGAGATATAAAAAATTACAATAAAGAAAGAAACATAATAGTATTCAATCAATACTAGCTTGAATTCTTATAATAACTACAAGTGAACGTTCATCCCCTTAGAAATTTTGAACTTGTTTGACATAGTGAAAATGTGTTATGCAATTTCAAGTATCTCACGGTCGTTGTAAAAAAAGTAGTAGTTTTGGCATGATTTTAACATGATGATGGTTGTTTATAGAGGATTGCATGTGTAGCCATGCATGTTTGCAGAAATCTTTTGGTAGTGGATCCCCATTTACACATTGACATTGTGAACAAAAATGCTAGAAATTCATTTTTTGGTGGTCTCAAAAGATGTATCTTTGTATTTTATTTCCATCTTGGTCACAAGATCAATCACACTTTGCTTGGGTATCTTCTTGAATGTAGTAAACTCCATCCATAGTTGATTCTTTGTGGATTTTATACTTGAGGAGAAGAATGCTTCCAAAGCATTTCATGTATCTTGAGAAGTCTTACAATTCCTAATGTGAGAGAGTAAAAATTTAGAGATAGAGTTGAGAATGTATGACCTTGCAAAAACATCCTCTGAGCACCGTGCATTCAACCTTTCCTAATCCTCTTGTGTTGGTTGGCCTCACTTTTGAGTATTGGCATAATCTCATCTCTAGACATGTATCCATCTCGTAGAGATCTATCTCTCCATGGATCAATAGCCACCTCCCCTCGTGCTCAAATTGATATACATGAGAAGCAAAGTATATGACTTGTGGTTTCCTAGCAGGCCACTACTTGCTTAGGACTAAATTGAAATGTGCTAGTCATTCAATCTCAAAGTCCAATCCATCCCCATAGGAACTCTAAATATAGTCCATGTAACCTTATCAACCACATCCTATGGTAGGGAGATATTTAACTTCTAGAAGAGAGAGAACCAAGCTTCCATTCCTTATATTCTTCTATAGCCAACCCTCCTTAATCATTTGACAATATTCTTAGTCAACAAGAAGCTTTCGCTCTTAACTCATCATCTCCATTAGTCTCTACTACTTCCTATTCTTCAAGAGATCACTCTTAGAGTTATTCTGAGGCCATCAATCATCAAGGAAGTGTAAGGCTCAAGGAAATGACACTACATGAGCAAACTAATCATGTTTGTGACAAAAAAAAACATCCAAGCAACCATCACCTCAATGACAAGGAGAACATGAATAATTGTATCAGGAATTTCTTCTAACACTCACTCTCGTAATAAAATAAATAATAGTGTATCATCACCATCACTCCATGAATTTGTAACTACTATTGTTGGAAACCAAAGAAATATAAATTCACTATCAGCAACCACTTGGCACCAAGTCAAATACTCTATCCTCTTGCACCATAAAGATTATTGCACATAAAACATGCACACACATGGACATATTACAAGGATTGCACAAGGCATTGCAATTTTTTCACCCATGCACATACATTTAGACCCTCTAGGAGGGGGAAAAACAATGAAAAAAACCACACAACACATATACAAAATTGCATGTGTCCACAAATGTATGACATGATCAAAAGATCTGTACAAATGTAACCTTATGTACAAGTGTAACCTTATGGGTCCTATTGATAAAAGAGGCCTTTGTTTCTTTTTCCTTTGCATGTATGATATTTTCTTGCATGTTTCTTTTACCTTCCAGAAAGTACATAAGAATTTTTGTCAAGGTCACCACGGCATTAATCACACTACATCACAAATTGTGCGAATGTTGACAGCCATTTAGGCATCATATATGTTTTTCTCATAATATTAAAAATTTAAAGAAGGAAAATATAATTCAATTTGCCTGTTCCTCTTTCTCAACATAAAAACACACATGCCAAAAGACGTGTTCTGTTTGCTCAAAGTTCAAGGAAACGGGTGCCACATTTTTATGTAACCAAAGGCAAAATTAGCTCATATTTAATCACAATCGAATCAAAGAGAAGGAAATTGAATGCGTTCAAAAGTCGAAGATTATATCAAAATATGCGACACAAGCTATGCACATAACATCAAATTGCAAGAATGTTTCTTTGTTGTTTCCGAACCACTATTGATAATTTTGTTGCAAACATGTTAGAGACATATAAATTATATGTGTGTGTGTGTGTTTCTTGATAGATAGACAAAGAGAAAAGAGAGAGAGAGAGAGAGAGAGAGAGAGAGAGAGAGAGAGAGAGAGAGAGAGAGAGAGTTCTGATTGTAACAGAAAACATCTTTTCAAACATTGAAAAGATGTACAGAATGTGAGTTACACTTGTATTGAAATTCTCTTTTCTTAGCATAAACACCAATAGAATCTATCTTGAAGATTTGGATCATATTTCTGATAAAAAAAAGGGGAGAAAGAGACAAATAATTTTTTTCTTTTCATAAAAAAATTCATTTTCATGAATTTTAGATACTAAAAAAGCCTCAATCACTTCACTGAAAGCTCAATTGGTCGTCCTCAATCACTTCACTTTACTCAAAGCATATTTTTATTGATTACTTTCTTATTCAATCAACTAATTTTCATACATAAAGAGATGTGGGAATTTTTTTCTATGTGAGTTGTCGTTTGCAATCAATCACATTAAACAATAATAGGTCAAATGTCTAGGAATAGAATATATGGAGTACCCCCAATAACGGAACTTCTTATTCAGAAGTCTCAAAAGCATTCTCATGAAAATAAAGATAAATGTAGCCACATAACATAGATGGATCCCCTAATTCAAAGAGGTATAGACCATGTCACATGCTGCAAGGGACAAACTTTGAATAAATAAAGGATGCTTAGGGGAGCTATAACAAGAAAACAATTCTTTGGGTCTAAGAAGAGTAAACCCCACCTTGTCCATATTGCAAGCCAAAACCTATGAAATCAGAACAATGAAGGAAACTAAAAACTCAGGCTAAAGATAAAGATGTGGATTTCCATCATTTTTAAAGAAACCCTCTTTTACTCTCAATGGATCTCTAGATGTTGATTTATTTTTGTAATCTTTAAGGATCTAAGAAAACATATTTATAATGGATACAGATTTTAAGCTAGATCAAGCCATCTATAGGTCCTTGGAAAGAAATGAGTAGCTCTAGAGGCCTATTTTTTAGTATGCAGGCCAATCAAATTCCATTATGGTAATTTTTCTATGCCTAAAGCTCAATGACAGCTCACTTCATAGATTGGAACTCATTTTTTTACGCAGCTCTTCAAAAATCTTGTATTCTTGCTTCTCTTGCACTTTTGGGTCTTCATTCTTATCCTTTGAGGGCTTTGACTGCTTGGAAATGGTATCCCTAAGGCTCTCTATAATGGAGAACTACAAAAAAGTGAGAACTACATGCAAAACTATGAGGTTTGGTAATTTCTTTATCTTGAGACGACACAAAATGCATTTAGATAATACCAAAAAAATGTTGTTTCTGGGATACACCATGGTAGAAAAATATTATCCCTTATGTGAATATATACTAGGATCTAAACAAGCAAAGGCCGTTGAATAAAAGTTACAAGATGCATAGAAGAGAGCACCATATCCGAAGACAAACAAGAACCAAATTTGATTTCACATTGATCAATAAATAGCTAAACTTCTAAGGAGCCAAGAATTAAGATAGAGAGGAAAAAATAAGTGTCTTTATCACTAGAAATTCTAATGTTGTTTTTTTCTAAAACTAGATTTCTTTTCATATGATGTTATTGAAGTAAAAACGTTGTAGCTTGATAAAAATTGATTTTCAAAAACAAAAGTGCTCTACTTTTGGAAGTCTACCTAGTTGGAAAGGTCAAGGTTTACTCACTTTATTCTTCTCCCCTTTTTTGGTTACTTCCTAAGGCTTGGATTTGCTTTTCTTTTTCATTGTGGAAAAGTTGGAGCAAGAGGAAGCCATTCTTCAAGATGATTGAAGAGTGGAATCGGGCTCCGAGTATTAGAGAGAACGATTTAATTTGGTTCTCCATCAAGGGAATCAAGGCTTTTCATTTTGCAAACCTCCAAAGAGGGAATAAATTATGGAATAAAGGGTTTTGCATGTGGAAGTAATTTTTGAAACATACTCAATGCTTGGGAAAACTCAAAGTATCAATTCCTTCTTCACCAAGGTCCCCCCTATATAGAAGCTATCAAATGGCACAATGGCAATAGCTTTGGAAAAAACCATACTTTCAAGAAGAATCTAGAGTTTCATATTTAGCCTAATAGGGAGTATTGTCTGAATTGGTCGAGTATCAGATGGGATTTTCAATCCCTTGCCTCATGGCATCTCCTCATTGAGAATTAAAAAGTTGTTTTGATGCAGCAAATTCTCAACCAAGAATTTGGAATAATTTTAAATTTAACGGAATTTGTGGGGCCCCTCCATGGTGTAAGAGTTGCCTCAATGTTAGAGAAGACTTGGGGTACGAATTGTTTTTGTGCCCAAGGAGTTTTTTGGTTTGGAACGCCATGGGGAAGCTTACGGCTTTACAAACTCAAGTAAACTAGAAACAAGCTTTACTTGGAGAAGTGATCGGTTACTCAACTGCCTTGTGGAATGTGATTAGAGGAGAAGCTCTTTGGAAGATCTGGAAAGAAAGATGCACTGGTAACTTCGAAAACCCTCCAAAAATGTGGCCAATTAAAAAATCCCTTAGCATTTTAGATAGAAGAATTTATAATTGTAAGCATTCCCTCCCTTCAAAAACCATACGGTATTCTTTTTTGCAAAACAATAGGATCCAAAGAAAATGGCCGCCCTGTGAGGGGACGAAATGGTTTTTAACTTTCATTGTAACTCTCTCTAATAGATTTATAATGTTTTGTTGTTCTGACCATCTTGCCATCTCTTAAGCGTATTTTCCTATTGCCTTCGCACTATCACTATTGTATCACCTTTGGGCTATCCTACACTTGATTTCTAGGATGGGGAGTCCTATGGGCACTATTTCCATTCACTTGTATAGTTGTTCTTTCGGTTAATTTTAATTCATGCAAGGGGCACTAGGCCTCGGTTGAGCTTCCTCTTATAAAAAAGAAGAGAAAAATGATTTTTGGTGGTAGTGCAATTAGAAACAAAAATAGTATTCATAATCTAATCCCAAGGGCGATATCAAGTTGAGCATATAATGTTGAGGCATGGCTATCATAAAAGTTCTACCTCTTGTTTTTTAAACCCAATCAAGTCAGCTCTGACTATGTGGAGAGCTTGTATGAGGGCACCACGCATCCTTAGGGATGTTTTCTTACTGTTTCTCTACTAGTAATTCAATCCTCTCACTTAAAAAGAAGAAAAAAAAAGAGAAATGGTGCCTATAAATAAATTTCAGAACACCGACTTGCAAAATAGGCAACAAATTGAAGAGGAAATGGATCCCCATGCAAGAGGCTCATAAGTCTTTATTTTGTAACTTTCCTGAAGTACCTTGTGATTTCTCTCCTTTGTTGCAATTTACACTTGTTTGTGATGTAAACGAAAGTGGGAAACGCGCTATAAATGAAGTGGGAAACGCACTATAAATGATCAAAATAGCTAAAAATGACCACAAATAAATTGTAACCCTGTGGCCGCCAAAGACTTGGCTTTGTACAATTGGCCAAATTCTATGATAAAAAAAATCTTTCAAATTTGCTAACCTTTGATGTACAACAATTCGAAAAGTAACTAATTAACCAATATAAATTCAAAAGGGAACTCATTCTGCTATTTTACACATCGACCGAGAATAGTTACTATTATACACGTGAATGGGCCTAGCACCCATGGGACCCCCCGTATCCCACCCACAAAGTAGGGGCTGCTTATAGATTACTAGAGAATTTTACAAAGAAGGTTCATAACTCTTTCATCCCCCTCATGTGGGGTCCACTTGGTTTTGATCTTGTTGCCCTTTAGGAAGAACACTCTATGATGGGCTTCTTACAATTGGAAATTCTTTTTCGTGAAAGGAAAAGAGATTTCTCGATAGCCCATTCTTTAGGAGGGCTTCCAAAGTTGGATGCACACCTCTCTTTCCATAGAGTCTCCCCTCTTATAGCATTCCAAAGTGCTGAGGAATATCCAATTGCTTCACCCAGCAAACCTTGCTTCTAGTTGATTTGTCCCTGGAACAACATGATTCTCTCGAGGGCCTACCAGATCGATATTGATTTGGGGCATTAATAGAAGAGGTGTACCAAGTCTTCCATGCCACGAAGGCATCGTTTGCACCATGAGGAGACCCCACAAATTTTGTTAGATTTTATATTGGTCCACATTCCATGGTGTAGGATTTGCCACATAAGCACATACTTTTTTATCTCGATGATGGGGTGCCAAAGGGATTGGAACTTAAAGTCCCACCTCCAGCTTAACCAATCTAGACACCACTTCCTATTGAGTGTGACATGACATTCCACATCCTTCTTTAATCTCAGAATTTTCTCAAGGCTATTGTCTTTGTCCCATCTTAGACCGTCAGGGTGAGAAGAGTCCTGACCTATGAGGAGGTGAATCCTCGAGCATTTCTAAGCATTGAATCTACTCTACAATAGACGCCATTCTTCAAAGTCCACTCTTTTGTCTGGATCAATGTCCTTGAATCTAATCCACTAACAAGTTTCTTGGTTCCATAGGTGTTTCCACAAACGGAAGCCTTTGTTCCAATGTTTCCTAGCTTTTCGGAGATTCCAAGACTCCACACTTCGGATGTCCTTGATAGGGAACCAAATCGAATCATTCTATCTAATATCAGCCATTGCGCCAATTTTGTATGGTTATCTATTTCAATAAATAATAATCCAAAACCTTAACATTACTACACATGAAGATTTTTGTAATCTCCTAAATGCTAGATCTTTGATAAAATAGACACAAAAATTAATGCTACTACACAGATTTTATCCCCACATATCTTATAAGTTTCGTATATGTTAAAGTATTGTTTATGAACAAAGAAACGAAAATTCTATTTGGATGAGGATATAGAACATGTTAGAAATGTACAAGCTCAAATGTGTGTGAACCAAAGCTTAACTCAAGTGCCACATCATTTCACTTTTTGCTAAAGACTACAACCACTTTTCCATGACTTTTTTAGCTCAATATTCCATCTACCTTGATTGAGAAAAATGGGGAATTTTGGAGGCATGATTTGATTTCAAATTCTACACCAACTTTTAGAGCATTATATAAGCAATAGCTTGGAAGAAAGTAGTGGCCTCCTCAAGCTCCATTTGCGCTTTTTTAGGCTCTCATTGGGAGTGTATACTCCAGGTCTAAGCTAGCCCCCTCCTTGCCAAAGTTTTCACTTTGGCTGAGATTTTGTTTCATCCGTATCTCTTTGTTTAGTTCTTCGTTTCATGCGCAAGATAGCTCATCTTAAAGCTCTTGTTGTAAGCTTTCTTTTGAATATAATCTTAGTATCAAGTATTACTTATCTTTGTGTATATTGAGCTTGAAATCTCTTTGGTCTATCTCTGCACATTCCCCAACATATGTGTGTGAAGAGGTACACATAAGTGTAAGCTATCTGTTTGTGCAGACTTTATTCTATCTTGTGCAAGGAGGTTGACATAGGTCACATTCTCCAAATTGAGATATCTATTGCTTGTTGGATTAGAGAGTCTATTTTTAGTGTGCAAAATTTCATAAGTTTAGTCCTTAGATCTAGAGGGAAATTCAATTTTTGGTGGACTATGGTAGTGAACTGTTTGGTCCTAGGAAGGGCCTATCATTCTTCTGCTACATCTAGGAGTGGATATACTCCATCAGTGGTATCATAGCTCAACATTGAGCATTGAGGACATCAAGAGGTAGCCTTGAAGTTGCTTGAGAACCAAGGATTGAAACAAAGACCAACAAGAGTTTGAAGAAGGGCTTGAAGCAAGGGGGAGCTTCTATCATCATCGAAAGTTCACGATAAGTAGAGACTCTTGTGGGAAGGTAACATTTAAATCTTTCTCACATCTATCACAATCCAAGGATGGACTAGGATCCAATTATATTCTCATACACAATGGGAGACTATAATACTCAGGTTGAGAAGCTTGAAAAGAGCAATTACCAACCTTGGAAGTTTAGATTTTCTAACTTCCTCATGGGAAGGGTCTTTGGGGGTTGGTTAGTGGTATTGAGGTGAAGCAATACATAGATCCACATACATCTACTAAGAATCAAAAGAGAGCCATTAGAAGATGGGAAGGAAGGGATAGGGGAGTGATCTTCATTCTTTCTCAACACATAAGGAACTCCATGATAGGTCATATCCAAGACCTAGATACATATAAGAAGGTTTGGGAGTGTTTAGAAAGGTTGTACTCTACCTCTAGAAAGGCTAGAAAAATTCAGCTCAAGAATGAACTCAACAACCTTAGGAAGTCATCAAATCAGAGGATTAATGACTTCATACTCAAAGTAAAGGAGATCTCGGATGCACTTGGTTCAATGGGATGTGTTGTAGATGATGATGACCTAGTTGCCCACACACTTAATGGGCTTAGAGAAGATGATAAATGGAAGGCATTCACAACCTTTGTGTATGTAAGGGATTCATAATCGTCATTGATTATATTGATCTTGAAAACTCACTAGTTTGGCCTTTGCATATTTTCAAGTATATATGTGTGTAGACTTCACATAGTTACAAGCTGCCTATTTGGATGATTATTAGTCTATCTTGTGCGAGGAGGCTGATATACCTCACATTATCAAATCTAATTGATCTAGGGCTTATTGGAAAAATCAAATGTTTAGTTCTCTATTCCAAAGAGTAATTGAAATTCGCATTGACTTTCATAGCCAAGAGTGTTCTAGGGGGGGTTCATTTTCTTCTATTGCAAGAATGAGGTGATATAATCCATAATAATATGGTGATGGCCAATTGCATGTAAATTCATGTACCTTTTTAGAAACCTTATGGCAGTGAATCCCATCCATCCAGTGAATCCCATCCATCCATTTGATACTGTGTTAAAAAATTCTAGAAAATCAGATTTTGATGGGTCTAGAAGGATAGAGCTTTGATTTGATTTTAAACCATTGAAAAATGACTAGACGAAGGATAATGGAACGTGATGTTTTGAATAATTTTGAGAAAAGCTATTGTTCCAGGTTGAAACCGCGGAAACAGTTTGAGCTTGAAGTAGAAAATCAAGTAAATTCCAATCGACCATCATTTATTAGCACTTCCAAATTTTCAACTTGGATTATTAATGTGAGTATGGAGCTCTTAAAGTTAGTGAAAGGACTAGGAGGAACCTTGGCAATGAATCCATCTACTACTTGAGAGTTCCTTGAATTGGACTACAAAGCTTGAGTTCAACCCATGGAGTATAGTGTTTGCAATAGTTGACGTCTTATTACATATATTTGCAAGATTTCATACAAATGGACCTTTTTTTAGGTGTTCTTTAAGATGTTGATGATAATGGGAGGTCCATTGTTTGTTCTCCCTTTTTTTTTTTCTACAACCACATCCACCTCATTCTACTTCTATGCTTATATAACAGAGTTTGATCCAACTGATTTAGCCTTCACTCATTATTCCAAATCTCTTACAATTGCATCATAAATATGATTGTGGGAGTTAGAAATCAAGGCTTTCTCATGGTCTTTGGAGCTTCTTGGGTCATACTCCACTTTGAATATCTTTTGAACATTGGATCTAATCTAGATGAGACAACCAAGATTTCAAGTTGCTTGCTTATGTCTTTCTTTCTACCTTGATTGACTTTGATTAGGTAGATGGTGTTGGAGTTAGACGTCTGCGGAAGCACGCGAACAGCACATGGAAGAAGAAGAAGCTTGGAGCACAACACACAAGACTGAATGTATTACTAGAGAATGTACAAAGATAAGTAGCCCATTAGGGCAATAGGCGTATATACAAGCCGGGGGAAAAAAACCTCCTAAAGAGGGAAAAAAGTGCCCCGGCGGTCCTAGAGTGTTCACACACATCACTACCTAAATATATCAACAAATCCCCCCTGGGAGTGATGCGGTGAACAAGGAGCTGGCACTCATGTATAAGGAAGTGCCGAGCTATGTGGAAATCACTCCACAAAAGGAAGTAAGCCCAAAGCTTTGCGGAAAGCTTCAAACTTCTCCCTAGGCAGAGCCTTCGTGAAAAGGTCTGCAATGTTCTCCTGCGTGGGCACATATGCCAAGCTGATCTCCCCAGCAGAGAACCTCTCCCTGACATAGTGATAATGCACCTCAATGTGCTTAGTGCGAGCATGGAACACAGGGTTCCTCGCAACTGCCAATGCGCTCTGACTGTCAGTGAAGATGGTGGTGGCAGAAGACTGGCCAACACCCAAATCAGCCATAAGGCGTCTGAGCCACACACACTCAACAGTCGTTGTGAAAGCTGCCCTATACTCAGCCTCACAACTGGAAGTGGCCACAGTAGGCTGCTTCTTGCTCAACCAAGATATACATGAGCTACCAAGCATGAAGCAAAAACCACTGGTGGACACACGAGTGTCATAGCAACCAGCCCAATCTGAGTCAGAAAAAGCATGCAAATCTGGCGGTAGTGATCCCCCCTTGGGATAAAACAACCCAAGTAGCCGAGTACCACTCAAGTAGCGAAAGATGCGCTTAACCGCTTTCCAATGCGTGACTCCTGGGCAATGCATAAACCTGCTCATCTGTGAGACAGCAAACTGAATATCTGGCCGAGTAATGCATAAGTAAATCAAGCATCCAACAGCCTGCTGATAGAGAACAGCATCAAATGCATCTCCAGCATCATGAAGACTCAATCGTAAACCTGTCTCCATAGGAGTGGCAATAGGCTTACAGTCTTCAAGGCCAAAACGCTGCAATAATGTGTCAATATATTTCGTTTGACACAAAGCCATTCCACCATCAACTTGCATAAACTGAATGCCCAAATAGTGATGCAAATGCCCCAAATCAGACATCTCAAATGAGGCATGCAAATCAGCCTTGAAATCAGCAATATGCTTCTCAAGAGGACCAGTGAGCAGCATGTCGTCTACATAGACAACAATGATCAGAAGCACATCATTAGCACGCTTAACATATAAGGTGCTTTCAGTTGGACTGTTCTCAAAACCATGTGCAATCAGATAGGCATGTATTTTCTCATACCAAGCACGTGGTGCTTGCTTTAAACCATATAACGCCTTCTTTAACCTGCACACCTGGTTTTCATGCCCTTTCTGCACAAAGCCACGGGGCTGAAAAACATACACTTCTTCATGCAAGTCACCATTCAGAAATGCTGTTTTAATGTCCAACTGATGTACATTCCAACCATGATGGGCTGCAAGTGCACAAATGCTCCGAACAGTAGTCATACGACATGTAGGTGCAAAGGTCTCATCAAAATCAATGCCTCTTTCCTGCGCATAACCCTTTGCAACAAGCCTAGCCTTATACCTGTCAACTGTACCATCAGGTTTACGCTTCAGCTTGTATACCCACTTAGTGCCAATGGCCTTCTTGCTAGGAGGCAAGTCACATAAAGACCATGTACCATTCTTCATTATAGCATCATATTCAGATTGCATAGCAGCCATCCAATTTTCTGAATTTTGTGCTTCATCAAAAGAAAGAGGCTCATTCTCATCACAGAGACTAGATGCAGCCATAGCATAGCAATCTGATGCAAAGGAGGTACTATGAGAGCCTGAACGAGTACGATATGACAAAGGTGCATCTAATTTGCTGTCACGCAAAGTCTGCACCAGCCATTTTGGCATAGTTTTTGCCTGTTCAATATCAGCTCTCTCATCAACAAGTGCATCATGTAAATCTGCATCAGAAATGGAATGATCTGCATCATCATATGAAACCTGCAAAGGCTAAGAAGTTGCCTCATTAGGACCAGCGCTAGCCTGTCCACCTGTAAAAAGAGGCATCAAAGTATCATACATGTCTTTGGAGCCAACAGATGTCTCCTTAGTACATGAAAGCAATGGCTGAATAGCATCTTCCACAAAGACAACATCACGGCTAACCAGAATGCGTTTAGTCTGTGGATGATACAGACGATAGCCTTTACTTTCAGAACTGTACCCAACAAAAATACATTTTACTGCCTTATCATCCAATTTTGTGCGATGTTGTTCAAGCACTAATGCATATGCCAAACAACCAAAAACACGCAGATGAGCAACAGATGGCTTGCGGTCATGCCAAGCCTCATATGGAGTGATAGACTGCAACGCTTTGGTGGGACACCTGTTCAGTACATATGCTGCACACATGACAGCTTCAAGCCAGAAACTATGTGGTAAAGCCTGACTCTTGACCATGCACCTCGCCATCTCCATGAGTGACCTGTTCTTTCGTTCAGCAACTCCATTCTGTTGAGGTGTATACGGCACTGTACATTGGTGTTTTATCCCACGTTCAGCCAGAAATGCATTAAAATCTGAAGACATATATTCCCCCCCTCGATCAGAACGGAGGGTGCCCATTTTACATGCTGACAGATTTTCAGCCAAAACCAAAAACTGTTTGAAGCACATGAACACTTCGGACTTTGCTTTGAGTGGATATACCCATGCATGCCTGGAAAAATCATCAATGAAAGTCACGAAGTAAAGGTAATTTCCAAAAGAGGGTGTCTGCATAGGACCATAGACATCACTATGTACAAGCTGCAATTTCTGCATAGCCCGAACTGAACCATCTTTTGGAAAGGAAGAACGCTGCATTTTGCCCAAAATACAGCCTTCACAAACATGTTTTCCAGGTGCCTCAAGTTTGGGCAAAGAGGACACCATTTCAGATTTCTGCAGGCGTAACAAGCTAGCAAAATTCAGATGACCAAAGCGTGCATGCCAAAGCTTTGCATCTGACATAGCCTGAGAATCATGAACTGCACATGCCGAATCATTCACAGATCTTTCATAGTCTATGAGCTTATACAGCCCATGACATAAAATGCCAGAAGCAATAATCACATCGCCATTTGAGAGATCATGGACTGTACACCTGTCATCAACGAATTTCACAACCAAGCCAATCTTGGCTAATGCAGAAACTGATAACAGGTTCTTTTTGATCCCTGGCACAAATAAAGCATCTGACAAAGTGAAAGAACTACCATCAGCAGTAGTCAGAATGATCTTACCAACTCCCATAACAGGATAAGAGGAGTTATTGGCGCATGTGACAGTATTCCCTGTAGGGGCAGGCTCGAGTGAAGAGAAGAAACTGCGCTGCGAGGTAATATGTTTGGTCGCCCCACTGTCAAAGTACCAAACATCTGAGTCTACTGCAGACATGCACTGATCATGAGAAGATGGGTCAAAACTGCAGACAGTAGTAAACGCCCATTCTTCTTCCAGCACAAGATTTGCAGACTCTGTTTTTGGTGTAGAGGCCTCTGCAACAACCATTCCAGCCTCTTTCTTCTTTGCCTCTTTAGCAGCCAGTTTTGGACAGTTCTTTATAATATGATCATTTCCTTTACAGTACTTGCAGAACAATTTCTGCTTCTCTGATTTCTTCTCATCTTTATCCTGGTTCTTCGATTGTGCAACATTTGCAGATTTCTGCTTACTAGTAGAAGAGCTCCATTTTCCTTTGCCCTTCTGACTAGCCAGGAAAGCTTGATCTGCAACACGCATAATGGACTTGTTCTGCCTGGACTGATCTTCCTGCAACAGAACAGAGACTAATTCCTCAAATGACAAGGCATTCGGATTGCCTTTCATCATCAATCGAAGAGTAGAGGCAAAACTCTGATATGAATCAGGAAGGCCATTCAGAACGGTGTGCACAAGTGAGCTATCTGGTATAACCTCATCAGCAGAAATCAATTGTTCCTTCAGGTCTTTGATCTTTGTAAGAAAACTGTCCATCGAATCACCTTCATTCATGTGCTCACTCTCCAACTGTTTTCGGAGGTAAGCAACACGAGCCTCATTCCTAGCCTGGTACAAAGTGGTAAGTGTATCCCAAGCATCCTTTGTTGTTCTGCAAGAGCGAATGTGAGGAATAATGGCACGTTTGACAGACAAAGTTATCAATGCATGTGCCTGGGCATCTCTGCCATCCCATCGAATCTGCTCTGCAGTAGGTGCAACAGAAACAGCAGCACGAATAGGAATCTGCGGAATATCATCTTCGACACCATCTTCATCAGCTCCAATACCTGTATTTGCAGTACCTGTCGTTACAGGTGTAACAGGACGTCTTTCAACACCCTGCACAATGTTCCACAATCCTTTTGCAACCAGTACATGTCGCATCATATAAGCCCATAATGGGTAGTTGGTACCATCCAACTTATCCTCAACAGCCAACATATGGAATACATCACTGCTTTCAGCCATGGCCGGTGACTAAAATACCTTGATGCAGAAAATTGACTGTATCTCAAAAAGTTGAACAGAACTGCCCACACGAGTTCTGCTAGACCTGTAGCAGACTTCGAGACGCTTAAACTGGCGAACAGAAACTGGTATATACCTTTGGCACAAAAGGACGAAATAGCCTGCACAAGCACTACGATAGTGCGTTCGGAGGCCGAAACGAGCTCAGATCGCGATTTCGGCACCACAGAGCGAAGCAGTTTTGATCTTGGAAACACCCTGAGTATGCTCACCAAATTTTGTGCGAATCTGAGACTGCAAACGGAGGAGTGTCGACGGCGCCCTAGAAGAAGCAACGACCTGCTCTGATACCAATTGTTGGAGTTAAACGTCTGCGGAAGCACGCGAACAGCACAAGGAAGAAGAAGAAGCTTGGAGCACAACACACAAGACTGAATGTATTACTAGAGAATGTACAAAGATAAGTAGCCCATTAGGGCAATAGGCGTATATACAAGCCGGGGGAAAAAAACCTCCTAAAGAGGGAAAAAAGTGCCCCGGCGGTCCTAGAGTGTTCACACACATCACTACCTAAATATATCAACAGATGGGTATTACATGGGCCATGGGGCAATCTCTACTATAATGGTCATAGCTTTTGGGAAAGATTGGCAAAGAGGAGCTCCTTCTATTTGCAAACATTTTCTCTTCGTGTGGCTTCTCAACAAATGAGTGGGTGGTTGTTTCGTCGTGGAGTTCCATTTCCTCTACTCATTGCCATGTGTTATGTCTTCATTAGAAACATGGTTCGTGGGTTAGACAACATGAATGATTGTGTTTGAGTGTTACCACCTAAGTTGACCCAATGAGCTCCAATGGTCAAACAACCTTTCATATATGTGCATTCTCGTGCTTCATGAGTAACTTTCCTACATAGTTGAAAAGTGGTTCTAATGGGGAAATATTCTCATACATGCCCATTATAATTACACAAATTACACGGAATTTTCTATTGTATGTCAGCGATGGTCTAGAGTTCATCCAACTTTTTCTACAATTGCAAGCGTGTAAATTCTATGCTTGAGTTATCTAATTGTATCACCCACTGGAGATTGAGGACCTCCATCTACTAGCAGAGTTATGTTGTCAACCTGATGCGTCCATCTACACTTCCTTAATGTGGGCTGACCTCTTCTATTATCCTAGAAGACTCCAAGAACAAATTCAACATAGCACCTGACCAAAGAGTCTCGCTCAATTTTTTATGCAACGATATGCTAGTGATCTCTCCACCCATTTCTAGATCATGTAATCACTTGTAACCTCTAGTAGCTTTATGGTCAATGTTTTATCCCTCATCATAAGTTCATAGAAGGACTTTTTAGATTGTGATATGAGGTTTTCCAATCGAGCAGGGGAAATCTCAATGGAACTTCCTTACTTGGATACTTCTATAATCTTTTTCTACAGGCCTTCTAAGTGTGAAAGTGACCCTCTTTGTACTAGTACCAATTGTCCAAAAATCCATATAAGATTGTACAAAGCAGTCACAAGAAGGCATCTTTATGATTTTTAAAGCCTCTATTTTTTAATAGTGAGAGAAATCTTCACACATGATAATTTGGGACTTCGTTGTATAAACCCTTGTATATCAAAAAGTGAGTGTATGTGTGATGATAATTAAGTGAGGTCTTTGGTTGCTAGCTCTTCACTTGATGTGAGCATAGATGGACCTTGAAGGAAGGATTATCCCTGTTTTGGAATGGATATTAAGGTGCCCCTATAGGATTCCTCTTATGAGGGAGATGCTCGTATCGTTACAAAATGTGAAGAAAAGTTTGCAAGTACTCTATGTAACTTAGAGAGGTTTTTTTTTTAATATGAAGGAAGTTCGGCATTAGCCTACTCTCCCGGACTTGAATTAAATAAAGAAAAGTACAAGAGAAGGGGACTAGTGCCCACGGGACCCCCCAAATCCCACAAAGCAGGGGAAGCTTTTACAGAGCTTAGATGACATTACAAAGAAGGTTAATTACCCTCTCATCACCCTCATGTGGGGCCCACTTGGGTTTAAGCTTGTTATCGATCAAAAGGAGTACTTGATGATGCCTAAAGGGGGGGGATTTTTTACAGTTGACAATCCTTTTGCCAAGGAGGAACAACGATTTCTCAATTGACCACTCCTTGGGGGAGTCACCGAAGTTGAAAGCACATCTTTCCCGCCAGATTTTCCATAGGACCTCCCCTCTGATGGCGTTCCAGAGAGTCGCGGAGCAGCCGATCGCTTCTCCCAGCAGGGCTTGCTGCCAACTGAGACGTTTTTGAAGTCTAATTCTCTTTCCAACCACCTACCAACTTAGAGAGGTTTTGAAGCAGCTTCCTTGGTGTTCTTTAATGACTATGTGATTGCATCCTATTCATATGATGATCACAATCAATAGGGATGTTTTAATCACTATGAGATAGCTCCCATGGAATGCGCCACTATCAAGGTTAGGTGATTTGGGGGGAGGGGGTCCATTACTATTGGTGGAGGAAACTTTGAACGCACAATCATCCCTTCTAGTAACTATCATATCAATATGGAACAAGGATGAGGATATAAATATCTTGCTGATTTGATTAAAAATACGTGTAGCATAGCTGCATCCAATACACAATAAGCATAGAGAGCTAAAAATATTCAAGGAGAAGTAAAAAAGAAAATGATACAAAAGAAAGGTAGAGTGAGGGAAAAAGAGCCTTTTGCAACGCACCCCAAGCATAATGGATCGTTAAGATCAACAAGCACCATGATATAGAAGCTCCACCACCAGAGGAGAAGTAGACAAGCAAATAAAGCAAATACATGTATGCAATGGGAAAGTTATCTTTCTTTTTTGCATACATGTATGCAATGGGAAAGTTATCTTTTTTTTTTTTGCATACATGTACACTTGATAACTCACAAACATAGATAATTAGATGGTATCACTAAATTTACATATGCATATGCATATATGTGTATGATGCTCCCTTGTGAAGTTCTTTGTATTAGATGCTTATATGTCCCTTAAACTCGGAGCATGTCATCTTAAACTCTTGAGAGTGTGTCATCATCTTAAACTCTTTGGGTGGGGAATTTGAGGCATCTAGGTATGCCTCATAGATATTCCAATCTTTCCTATGGTTAAACATCAATTAGGTGCTGAAGGTGTTAAAATTGAATTCACCATTGCATTTGGAGCAATAAAAAACACCTATTTCGACTACCCATATGCCCTTATCTGACACTCAAAGATTGACCTTATTTTGTTTTAATTTATTTGGTATGATTTTTAATTTTCTATTTTAGTTATTATTATTATTATTATTATTGTTAAATTAACGACGTAAAAGAGACATATATCATAATATTAGGAAACATTACCATGTTCTTTGCCTATAGTGTATATGATCGACATGTTAAAGCTTGCCATATTTTCAAAGAAGGTACAAGTAGAATCATAATCATTGAGTTGTTCCTAAGATTTTAGATCAAATATGAACAAAAAGAACCAAAACCAAAACTACAAAAGAGATTTTATTATGCATTCTCATCCTCTCTCTCAATTCTAATTCCTGGACCTCCCACCTAAGGGAAATACAACATTTATCCTATATGACAATAAGTATCTGGAAAAAGGTTAAGAGTAATTTGTGTGAGTCATTTAGGCATCATATATGTTTTCACTCATGCTCTTCAAAATTTAAGTGTAGCAAAGATAATACAATGTGCATTGTCTTCTAGAATCATAGCCTTTGAATGTTAATTCCAAAGCCTTTGAAAATGTTACCTTTGTCCTTACGTGTTTGGAGAAAGGGAAAAACGTTGTTTTCAAGAGCTTTGGGAAGGAGCAAAAGGAGATTATATTGAAATATGCAATTATATTGATTATTTTCTTGGAAACAAGTAACACACATCTTATATATACATATGTGTCCTGAGGGAACTATATATATATATATATATATATATATATATATATATATATATATATATATATATATATATATATATATATATATATATATATAGTTAGATAGAGAGAGATATAAAGAAAGCAGCTTTTGAAATATGTACACACATATATACATGTACGTGTGTACCTGTAAAAAAATTAGCTTTTGACAGGATGAGCATCAATGAAAACTAGCTTGAAGATTTGGATCAGATTCCTCACCAAAAAAGGAGAAAGAGACAAATAAAAAAAAATATCACTTCATATAAACTTTGATTTTCCTGGATTTTATTTATATTATACAACCCAGTCGAATCAATTATTCAGTCACTTCACTCAAAGCATATATATTATACTTTTTATTGAATCATTTCTTCATCAAACCAATTATATGTATAAAGAGATTGAAAAAGAGAGAGGAATTGATTACATGTGATTTGTTTTTTTGCAACTGTGTAGAGAAGGAGCCTCTCAAAAATTGTGTAGAGGAGGAGCCTCTCGAAACCCTAAAACATAATTTTAAGGAAGATAGATATAGAGGTAGGTAGCAACATGACTAATTGAGATGTGACCATATCACATGCTAGTCGCTCAAAAAATGACAAATTTTTTTTTAATATAAAGGAAGTTCGGCAATAGCCTACTCTCCTGGACTTGAATTAAATTAAGAAACAAAGGTACAAGAGAAGGGGACTAGTGCCCACGGGACCCCCCAAATCCCACAAAGCAGGGGAAGCTTGATTGAATCCTAGGTTGCATTACAGAGAAGGTTAATCACCCTCTCATCGCCCTCATGCGGGGCCCACTTGGGTTTAAGCTTGTTGTTGATCAACTGGAGAACTTGATGGTGTCTGAAGGGGGGGGACTTCTTGCTGTTGACTATCCTTTTGCCCAGGAGGAATAGTGATTTCTCGATCGACCACTCCCTGGGGGGATCGCCGAAGTTGAGAGCACACCTCTCCCGCCAAATTTTCCACAGGACCTCCCCTCTGATGGTGTTCCAGAGTGTCGCAGAGCAGCCGATCGCTTCTCCCAAAAGGACTTGTTTCCAACTAAGTTGTTTTTGAAGTCTGATTTTCATTCCAACCGTCTGCCAGATTCTATAGGAGTTGGGGCAAGTAAGGAAGATGTGTGGGACATCTTCGATAGCACGGTGGCAGCGTTTGCACCAAGGAGGGATCCCACAAAGTTTGTTAGCCTTATGGTTGGTCCAAATTCCTCGATGAAGAATTTGCCATAAGAGGACAGACTTCTTAATCTCAATAAGGGGGTGCCAGATACCCATGAATTTCATGTCCCACCGAAGCCGCGTCCAAGACAGGCACCACTTCTTGTTGAGGCTAATCTGGAGGTCAGTTGTTTCTTTGATGTTCGGGATTTTGAGTAGGCTATTTCCGTTGTGCCATTTGAGACCAAGCGAGTTCGGTGAGTCGTGTCCCATGAGAAGGCGCGTCTTGTGGCGATCCCAAGCGAGGCATCTGCTTTGCAAAGTGTTCCATTCTTCGTAGGAGATGTTTATGCGAGGGTCAATATCCTCGAAGTTGATCCAGTTGTTGGTGTCATGTTTCCAGAGGTGTTTCCATTTTTTGAATCCTTTGTTCCATAGCTTCTTGGCATTTTGAATGTTCCACGACTCCACACTCCGGATGCCATGTATCGGAAACCAGATAGAGTCGTTTTGTCTGATTCCGGCCGCCCACTTCCAGTCCTCACTAATTCTTGTGAAGCTTTTGACTTTATTCCAGCCCTTCCAAAGGGAACACACGAGATTGGAGCCTTTCGGGAAGACGGGGATCGGGGAGAAAAGCAGGGTCATGATGTCAAGATTCTTCCAGTTCGGGAGCCCCGTGAGGGCCAACTCATTCTTGTTTCTGAAGATCAGCTTGGCCCACGAGGCCTCCCTATTGCACCAAGCCCTAATCATCCATTTGGCTGCCAGTTTGTTAGCCATACACCCCATGTCCAGGATACCAAGCCCCCCGCTATCTTTAGGGCTAGTGCAGATGGCCCATTTGATTTTAGGCACCCCCCTTCTGTTATGATCGCCCGTCCAAAGAAAGTTTCTACAAATACTATTCAGTTTGGACAGGCCTTGCTCATTCGGTCTCCAACAAGAAAGGAAATAGATGGTAGAAGATAGGAGGAACGTGTTGATGACCATCGCACGCCCAGCGAGATTGATTTGCATACCTCTCCAATAGTTAAGTTTGTTTTCGAGTTTAGCCAACACCCAGTTCCATCGCTGCTCCATAGAGACGCCAAACCCCAAGGGGATTCCAAGAAGTCGAAGGATTTGGCCCTGCGGAATGATTTGACAGCCATGATCAGTGAGAAGGCCAGGATGCTGTCCCACAATAGCCCTGAAGGCGGTCTTGGAGTGGTTGATTTTGGATCCAGAGGCTTCACAAAAGGTAGCAAGACACCTCCAGAAAGTCTCCAGGCTGGTATTATCATTGTGGACGAACTCGTTCATATCATCAGCAAAAAGTCTCATGATGATTTGACTGTGGTCGTGAGGCAGCCGTAGGCCTTTGATATTGCCAGCCTCCACATGATGAGCCACAAGTCTGCTCAGCCCCTCAGTGGCGATGGCAAAAAGAAGGGGGGCCAAAGGGCATCCTTGTCTAATCGATCTTCTAAGATGGATCGCCTTCGAAAGTTTGCCGTTAACGTTAATTTGGGTCGTTGCGTTTCCGAGAAGGGTCGCGATCATCTTGGTGACTTTCTGACTAAGCCCGAGATCTTGGAGCGACTGCAGAATATAGTCCCATTCTAGCCTGTCGTAGGCTTTGTCAAAGTCGATCTTGAGGAAAACCACATCTTGATTAGACTCATTTGCAAATTGAATACCTTCCCAAATATCCATAATGGTTTCCAGGATAGACCTGCCTTTGATGAAACCTTTTTGGTCCTCACTAAGCCAAGATCTCAGGTGGCACGAGAGTCTGTTGGCAATGACTTTGGCGATGATCTTGTATCCTGTTTGGAGCATCGTAATAGGCCGCCAGTTCTCGATTCTGTTCTTTTCCCCCTTCTTGTGTATCAACTTGATAATTCCATTATTTAGACAAGAAGGAAGAGCACCAAACTTTAGTGCTTCTTGCCAAACCATCCGAAGAGGGGTGGCAACCACCAGCTTGAAGGATTTAAAGAACTCGTTAGTGAGTCCGTCGGGTCCCGGGCTTTTACCGAGGGGGAGGGCATCAATGACCTCAATGATTTCTGATTCCGAGATAGGGGCATGAAGAAGGGAGTGGAGGTTGGGTGGTATCCTCCGGGGGGAAACCCTAGAAATGGCAGCCATACAGTCCCTTCTATGGTGGGAAAGGGGGTTCGAGGTTCCCAGGAGTCTCGTGAAGTGCCCCTCGATGATGCCAAAATTATCTTCTTCCGAATTGCAAACATTGCCCTGTGGGTCTAGCAGTAGAGGGATCGACTCTCTGCTGTGTTTCCTTTTAAGGATACGACACATCTCTTTGGTGGGTTTGTCGGCTTTGCCAGCCCACCACTCCTTGAAGAAGATTTGCAAGTTTTTCCTTTGTAATTCTTCCTCGTATCTCAACACTGCTCTGATTTTCCTGAGGCCTTTCTGGGCTTGGTGTTTTCCTTTGTTCACTTCCTCCTCGAGCCGCCAGAGTCTGTGGTAAAGGGCTTCCCTACGAGCCCGCCGTACAGTCTCGAGCATCTTCTTAGTTCTGATCATGATCTTACGAGACTTGTCGACCGCACTTCTCCAGCACTTGGCAGGGGCCAAGCCAGAGGCGAACACCACTTTCCACACATCGGCAATTTCTTGGTGGACAGAAGGGATAGAGAAGGTGGTTGCGTTGGCATGGAACCACGGAGCCTTGCGGATTTTGTTGGAAGGTTGAAAAGTGATAACGATCGGGTAGTGATCAGAGATAGTGAGGTCAGTGCGTAGCGTGATGGTAGGGTGACCCCACTGATGAGTAAAACTCTGGGAGATGTAGCATCTATCGAGTCTAGCTTTCCTCAGGTCCTCGCTCGCTTGGAGATTCGACCAAGAAAAGCCACTCGAGTCTTTGAACTCAATCAAATCCAAGTCCCGACTGTCGATGACCCTGCCCTTGCCCATCCATCTGTCCATAGGGTCTTCCACCATGTTGAAGTCTCCGCAAATAAGCACGTTGTGGGGAAGTGAGTCTAAGGAAGCCCAAGTGTTGAGTCTCTCCAAATCCCCGTTAGGGGCATACAAAGAAACCAAAGTGACACAAAGAGGAGCACCAAAAGAGACAGCAATCCAACGGTGACTTACATCTTCAATGGAGTTTTCAAGCTTTTCAAACGAGAGTTGTTTAACACCGATAACCGTTCCTCCAGACCCCCGCTGGTGCTTCGTTGGGATCCACACATGGCCGAAGAGATCTGTCTGAGCCGCTTCTGGAGGTCTTCTCCGTCAATTTTAATCTCTTGAATACATATAAAGTCTGGGTTTAAGCTAATGTCGCGAAGCCATTGACCAATGATGGTTGCTCTTGAGGGGTCGGTTAGCCCTCGAGCATTTAGCGAGATGACAATCATTTTTGCATTGATCCCTCTTTGCGGGAGGGAGCTTTATCCTTTCTTCTCTTGACTTCGTCTTTCTTTTTCGCTGGGATCTGATCCCGGCTTAGAAGTCGGTTCTTGTGGGGGCTTTTCCAGGGTAGCTCCATAGGCTGTTTTCCTTTGCGGGATGTCCCTTGCTGGGGAGACTTGGGTCCCGTGCTCGGCACCGTTTCCGGGATCGTCGATCCAATGATGGAACTTTCACTATCCATGTTGTCTTCGTTACTAGTGGTGAAACCATCTTCTTTGCTTGTAGTGTAACCCTCCTGGGGGGTTTCTTTATTGTCATGGATCTCTAGGGCTTTGTCGTAGTTGTCTATCTCAAGTATCTTCCCACCTGGGTAGTCAAGCTCATTGATCTCCTTTTCTAGATTGCAATACAAATTGCTATAGGGGGTAGGCGGCAGGTTGTTTCTCTCACCGTTGGCCCTAGGGCCTCTTTTCCTTCTTCTTCTAACTTCCACAAAGCCATCAACATCGGCTTTCGGATTAAGGAGGCCCTTGCCTTCCCCCTCCCTGGTCGAGTGGGTCAAATCGCCAAAGTTGTCTTGAGCGGTTTTGGAGGCTTCTTGAGGGCGCTTGTTTTTTTGCCTGAGAGGACAATCTTTAATTCTGTGACCTTGCTGGCCACAACGAAAGCACGCGTTGGGAAGGTTTTTGTATGTGATGTCCTGTTCCCAGACATCTCCTTCGCCCATGTCCACTTTGATCATTGAAGGAAGTGGCGAACTGAGGTCGGCCTCGACACAGATTTGGGGGTGCCACCTAGCATTGAACGAGTGTCTTGCACCTTCATAGATGAGACCACCAACGTCTTCGCGTGAAGCCAGTGGCTTGCCGATAGGAGAGACAATGTCCCACACGAAGTTGTACAAGAAGTAGGGAAGGTTAGGGAGCTCAACCCAAAGAGGGTACCGAAGCGACTTCGATTTGTCGGGAGTAAAGTCCGGGGACCATCTGAATAGGCACAGGGTCGCCCGACCGAACTGCCAGGTGCCAACGCTAAGGGCTTGGAACGCCATCTCTTCATTTTCAAAGACCAGCAGCATGTGGTTCGCTGGTAAGAACTGACATTTGCTAACAATTAGTCCTCGAGGGAACCACTCTTTTCGAAGCCATTGTCGCACAGTTTCGAGCGGGGGCCTAGGGCCAAACACTTGGCCGACGAGGCAAACTTTCTTGAGCTCCTCCTGAGCCGACAGAACTGCGGGTCTACTGAGGGAAACAATGGGGGATTCAAAACTTTCGGATGCCCCAGGGGCGGCACACGACCCCCCCTCCAGCAGAGCGGCCAGGATACCGGTCTCCCAAGGGGGAGGGGCCCGATTACTTTTGACGAGAGAGGATGAAGCCACATCCATGGCCAAAAGGAACCAGCACCCACCCCGAATTTACTTTTGCATTGAGAGACCACAACCCACTAGCGGGAAGACTAGGACATTGCGAGAAAAATGATCTAGAGAAGGCCAATAGTAGCACTCTTCTATTTCGAAACTTTACTCTTTTTCTTTTTTCTTCTTTTTCTTTTTCCCTTTTTTTTTTTTTTTTTCTCTTTTCTTTTTTTTTTTCTCTTTTCTTTTTTTTTACTCTTTTCTTTTTTTTTTTTCTCTTTTCTTTTTTTTTTCTCTTTTTTTTTTTCTTCTTTTTTTTTTTCTCTTTTTTCTTCTTCTTTTTTTTTTTCTTCTTTTTTTTTTTTCTTTTTCGAAGGGCTTCAACCAGGATGAAGCATCTGGTTGGTAGTCGAACGATGGTGCTGGTTTAGTAAGGTGAAAGATGGTCATGGTTGAGTAAGTTGATTGATGGTCCTAGGTCCAGTTAGTTGGGTGATGAACCTGGTTCAGTTAGTTGAATGCTGGTGGGGGGGACTCTCGCTCGATAATCTGGTTGAAGCGCTACCCCTTTTAGCACGGGGACCACAGCCACCGTTAATCGCGCAAGGCCAGCGAACCCCGGTAGACGGCGAGGAGATAACTCCGCTTTTGAAATTTCCAACGGTGTCAGGCGATAGACTTGATCCTACGATAGTGAGAGGGGTGCCGCGACAGACAGAGAGAGCCTCGAAGTCCGTGTCCAACAGCGTCAGGCGGCACTAACGCGAAAGCCCGTGAAGAAATCGGTTAGCCTCTCTTTTAACCTTGCCACGTGCCTCACACTTTAATCTGCGATAGTCAGGTCCCGCGACAGACGCAACTGACCCGCGATAGACGCTACCCCAGCCACGTGTCTCACGCCTCAAACGGCGATAGACAGACCGTGGGCAGGCGCCACGTGTCCCGCGACAGACGCCACTGACCCGCGATAGACGCGCGATAGATAGACCACGCCGCGATAGACAGGCCCACGCCGCGATAGATAGACCCACGCCACGTGTCTCGCGACAGACGCTACTGAGCGCGATAGACGCTACCAACCCGCGATAGACGCCACGATAGACGCCGCGACTTTCTGCCCGCGATAGACGCGCCCAGTCTATCGCGAAAGACGCAATTGACCGTCGCGACACCTCTTCAACACTTTGACCGTCCACTTCTTCCGACAGCTCCAGTTCTCCGTCAGCTCCGCCGGCACGCACAGTTCTCCGTCAGCTCCGCCTTTCTGTTTCGCACCGCCATCGCTCCAGTCACTGCGGCCCCATGATAACTATTCCCTTCGCCCGCTAATGTTAAAATGACAAATTTTGAGAATCTGGAGCTATGAAACAATAAATTGGGTCTCAAAAGGGCAACCCCACCTTGTCCCCTATTGCAAGCCAAGGCAGGAAAATGAAGTAAGATTAAGAGTTAGGATCAAGAAAAGGACATGAATGTGCATCATGTTTGTAAACTTTCTCACTCAATCATGCTATTGATATGTCCATGAATTAATCCATGTGGCTCTCTACCATTTTTCTGTGTATAAATCTCTGTGCAAGCTCACATTTCATAAAATGTCAACCATATTTTAAGGATCTCTTGAGAGATTGCACGACCTCGTTTTTTGAGTGTTGATTCTTACTTTTTGAGGTCTTTTTTCTTTCTTGGTTATGGAATCCCTAAGGCTTAACTATGGGTAGAAGTCTTTC
Source organism: Ceratopteris richardii (assembly GCA_020310875.1). Taxonomy (NCBI): domain Eukaryota; kingdom Viridiplantae; phylum Streptophyta; class Polypodiopsida; order Polypodiales; family Pteridaceae; genus Ceratopteris; species Ceratopteris richardii. The sequence continues at coordinate 136,150,277 of CM035422.1, forward strand.
ATCATGCTTTAGATGCAGAAAATTGAGAATGCATGAAAAAACATAAAGTTATGTCATTTCATAGATCATACAAAATAGGAGTTATGTCATTTTATAGAACTTAGAAAATAGGAAATGTTTCTACAAGAAGCTCTATTGTATATAACTTATTCACTAGCGTATATGTTTTTATGCAGCAAGGGAATTTTCTTCTTTGATTGGAGATTTTTTATGCAGAGTAATTAAGTTTCTATTTGGACTTCCACTGAATTTTAGCTTGTTTTAGTGTGTGCAATTGTATTTCAATTTCTTATAAAAGAATTTCAGGAAACTTGAGAAATGATTGGAAATAGTTAGACTCAATAATCAATCTTTTCCCACATGTGAGTGAGAGAGAGAGAGAGAGAGTTTGAAAGTACACAAGTTGATAAAACGCTAAGATCTATATTTCCCTCAGCTTTCATGAAAATTGGATGATTTTGTGAAGATACAACTATCTAGATATGATGATTCTTTGCTGAATGTAAAATCATGAGTTTTTATTTGATCTTTTTCCTAGATATATAAATGCACAAAAAGAAAAATAAATACGTTACACTCAACAAGAAATAAGAGAGGTTATAATCCCTTGGTGTAAAGGAAAATCAAGTTTTGAGAAAATTTAATTTCCCTATTGTTAGGGAAATTGTACATTGAGAATCAACATGTTTAGGAAGCTCCATTTGTAAGAAATTGCACTTGCCAACATTTGAGACTTATGATATGTGAAATTGTGACTTTCCATTTTTGGGAAATATTTGAGTAAGAGATCATGACTTTGAGCTCTGTTTTCTTTCAAAGAAGTCATGAATATTGTTTAGAGAAACCATGATTTAATCTTCTAGTGAAATCATGAATTCCCTAAAAAATTAGATTTATGGGAAGTCATATTCTCTTAAGCATGTTTTTGTTGGTGCAGACCAATCACCAATTGAAGGCTTGGAAGATCAAATGATGAAGGAAGAATCAATTCCTAAAGTGTGGAAGAAGATTACATTCAGAGGATAAGAGAAGTGTACACATATGTACATTAGTATAGTCATAGCTGACTTAGATCTTTTGTTTAGTAAGAATCATGTACAAATTTATCTATAAATACTTTGAGAAAAGTCGGGGCAAGTATGAGAGCATATGTGACAAGAGTTAGAAGTCATGAGATAGAGGAAAAGTTAGTTGAGTTAGCTCTCATCACTCAACTGTATTTCTTCTGAGTAAATGAAAATTTTTGCGCCCGATGTTTCTGCGTGTTCTCCTTCTACAGTAGATCAATTGTGAAATGCTTTTGTGCAAGTCTAAGTTGGAAGTTGCTTGACCTCTGTGCAAAGTTTTAGCTTCCAATTGTAATCAGGCTGAGTGAATTAAGTGTAGGAACATTTATATGTGAAGTGTGTTCATTGGTTCCTAAAACAGGCGCAGATTTTGAAGTCAATGTTTTGATCATTTCTCCCAGCATAGTTTAAAGTTTTGCATGAGTGAGAGCTTAATCTTTAAGTTGAAAGATAAGCTACTCATGGCTAGAAGCATTTTGGAAAACGGGTTCTATTCAAGGAGAACCAAGTCTTAAAAGTTACAGGTGGAAAGTCGACTGTTCTGAATGACAGTTTCTGACATAGGTAACTTGAGAAGTTGATTTCTCAAGTTATACTTAATCTTTTGAAGTGATTCAACTTGGAGTAGATGCGCAATCTCTAGGAGGTGATTCGTACAAAGTTTCATCAAAAACTTTACACATTTGATAGGTCAATGTGGAGAAATAGTGCAGCAGATTTTTCTGTGTTTCATCTTCTTCACAGATTTGTTAATCTTTTGATAGTTAGCAATTGATCCTCTGAATTAATGGAGTGTTTGATTTACTCTTGGTATAGAGGTGCTCTAATCACAAGAGTAAGTTGTTCTTTTGGAGATTAACATTCTCCATCAGTGGTATCAGAGCAGGAGACATCAATTTGAAGAAAGGAGGATTCCGATTGCTGCAGATTCAAGAAATTCAACACTTGAAGGACTAGAAGTGAAAGCTTGGAGTCAAAGCTCGAGGAGAAGACTATTTGACATCAAGAAAGACAAAAGGAGTTCAATTCGAAGTAAAGGTACATACATTGCTTGTAAAGCTTGAAGATTTCAATACACAGGTGGACATAAGATGGGAGAAAGCTTGCAGATTGATAAGCTAGATAGGGAGAACTATCCAGCATGGTCCATGAGGATGGAAGCACACCTCATGAGCAAAGATCTTATATCATTTATTACAGGAGATGAAGAAAAACCTGAGTTTGCAGATCCAAGTATTCCTACTAGGGAAGAGCTTGCAATGTTGAAGACTTGGATGAGAAAAGATGCTCAAGCAAGGAGTATCATCTACATGGCTGTAAATGATTACCTTTTACCTCACATCAGAGGTTTGGAAAGTGCCACAGATGTTTGGAATGCCTTGGAAGAGCATTTCCAAAATACAACTAAGTCAAGGAAGTCCTCACTATGGGCTGAGTTCACAACCTTCAAGAAGAAGAGCTCACAATCAATTTCAGATTATGTGGCAAGGATGAAAGATATTGCAGATAGCTTGGGAGCAGTGGATGAAGACATTGAAGAGGAAAAGTTGGTAAGACAGATACTTACAGGTTTGAGAGGAGATGAGAAGTGGAAGCCTTTTATATTGTCCATAGAGTTGTCACTTGATCACTTTACTCCTGATCTTAATCAATTGCTAGGACACATGCTAACCTTTGAGCAGGATCTTAAAGGAGACAATGATAGAAGTACAAGTCAAGCTATGTACTCCAAGGATAAGAAAAAGAATGGCAAGGGAAAGCAATCAAATGATGATGAAGGGAATTCAAATCAAGCTAACTTCACAAAAGGAAAGATGAATTTCAGAGGTAAAGGAAGAGGAGGTAAGAACAAAGATAATGCTAAAGCTTGTTGGATTTGTGGCAGAACAAATCATTTGGCAAATGATTGTTGGTATAACAATCAAAGTGGTGGAAGCAATAATCAGAATTATAATCAAAGAGGTAGAGGAGGCAGAAACCAAAGAGGCAATTTCAGAGGAAGAGGAGGTAGGACATTCTATGGTAGAGGAGGTGGAAGAAACTTCCAATCTCAGTCCTACAACAATAATTATTACAATTATGCATCAGATCAGAAGGATGACATGACTCTTATCTTGAATGCAACTCATGAATCAATGGGAGAAGATCAAAGAGTGTTTTATATTGACTCAGGGTGCAGCAACCATCTGAGTGGGAATCTATCCTTGATGACTGATATGGAAGCAAGGGTGAATGGACATACAGTTCAGACAGGTGACAATACCAAACATAAAGTGGAGAGCATTGGATCAGTGAAGACAAAGAGTGGAAGTACACTTCTGAGCAAGGTACTTTATGTTCCTACTATTCCTAAAAATCTGATAAGTGTAGGGCAAATTGTGGAGAAAGGATATGAGGTAAGATTCACAAATGATGGTGTTTATGTACAAGATCCAAATCAGGGATATAGAAACATAATTGCAGGTAAAAAGGAAGGAAGATTGTTCACTCTCAAAGTCCAAGGTAATGTGGGACATGCATTGTTTACCTATGGAGGTCAAAAGGTGTCTGAATTAGACCTATGGCATAAAAGGCTAGGTCATTTCAATGAGAGAGCTATAAAGGAGATGTCAAAGAATCAGATAGTGCTTGGATTGCCAAACATTGAAGGGCAACATATGGTGTACAAGTGTGAAGCTTGTCAATTAGGTAAAGCACATAAGAGTTCTTATAACAAATCAGGGTACAAGTATTCAAATATGCTTGAATTGGTTCATACAGATGTATGGGGTCCCTCAAGGGACTATAGCATAAATGGATCCAGATATTATGTGTTGTTTGTTGATGATGCAACCAGGTGGATTACTTTGTATGTAATCAAGGACAAATCAGAAGTCTTCAAGACATTCAAACACTTTCATGCTTATGCAGAAAGGATCACAGGGCAAAAGCTCAAGAGGTTAAGATCAGATGGAGGGGGAGAGTATTTCTCTAAAGAGTTTGATGATTATTTGTGGAATGCAGGTATCAAAAGAGAAGTAACTTGCAGGTACTCCCCTCAACAGAATGGAGTAGCAGAAAGGAGGAATAGGACTCTTGTAGAGTTTGCAAGAGCCATGATGAAAGAAAAGAATTGTCCAAATTACTTATGGGCAGAAGCCATTAACACTGCAACATACCTTGTGAATAGGTTGCCTTGCAAAGCTTTGGATGGAGGAACCCCTTATGAAGCATGGTGGGGTAAGAAGCCTAGTCTTGATCATTGTAAAGTATTTGGATGTATTGCATATGCTTATGTTCCTTCACAATTAAGACATAAGCTAGAACCAAAAGCAGAGAAGTATGTGTTTATTGGATATGATGATAGACAGATGGGTTACAGGTTGTGGAGTCCATCCACAAAGCAATTTCTTGTTACTAAAGATGTGACATTTGATGAGCAAAACATGTGGTATACAGGATCACCAAATGAGTTTGCAGGTATTGAAGAGATACAAAGAAAAGGAAAGGCAAAGGTAAAAGTATGTGAAGAAATTGTTGATGAAGTTGACTCTAGAAGTAGAGTGCAGGATCATGTAGAAGAAGGGCCAAGATTTGATCCAGAATCAAATGAGGCTGAAACTTCAAGAAGTGCAGAAATCAGAAGATCTACAAGGGAAAGGAAAGAACCTATAAGGTATAGTTATGATACATCTTTCCTAACAACAAAAGATTATGCCTACATTGTGAAAACAGAAGAAGATCCAACCACTTATGAAGAAGCCAAAGGTAAACAGAATTGGGAGAAGGCAATGCAAGAAGAGTATGATGCTCTACTTGAAAATGAAACTTGGGAACTAGTACCAAGACCAAAGAATCAGAAGGTCATTGGATGTAAGTGGGTATATAAAACAAAAAGGTTTGCAGATGGTAAAGTGTCTAGATATAAGGCTAGACTTGTGGTCAAAGGTTATGCCCAAACTTATGGGGTAGATTATGATGAAACTTTTAATCCTGTTGCTAAGATGTCTACAATTAGGACATTGATTGCTATTGCTGCTTGCAAGGGATGGAAATTATCACAATTGGATGTGAAAAATGCATTTCTAAATGGATACATTGCAGATGAAGTATATATGGAGCAACCAGAAGGCTTCATGGAATCAATTGGATCAGATTATGTGTGTAAGCTCAAGAGAGCTTTATATGGGTTGAAGCAAGCCCCAAGAGCTTGGAATTACAGATTGGTCAAGTTCTTGAATGAATGTGGATTTCAAGCATCAAAGGCAGATAGTAGCTTGCTAGTGAAGGCAAGTGAAAATGGATACATTTACATGTGCATTTATGTTGATGATATTATTGTTACAGGAACAGATGCTCAAGGAATCAATGAACTCAAAAGACAAATAGAGAAGGAGTTTAAGATAAGTGATTTGGGAAACTTATCTTATTTTCTAGGAATGCAGATTGTGTATACTCAACATGGAGTATATGTTTCACAAGAGAGATATTTGAAGAATCTTCTAGTCAAGTTTAACATGGAAGATTGCAAGACCTCAACTACACCATTGGAGGTAAATCATAAATTAAGCAGGTATGGAGGTGAAGAGTTCAATGATATGAAGAAATATCAGAGTTTGGTAGGTAGTTTAATCTATGCTACCTTGACAAGGCCAGATCTATCATATGCAGTAGGTGTGTTGTCACAATTTATGCATTGTCCAAAGAAGACTCATTGGATTGCAGTCCAAAGGGTACTCAGATATATCAAAGGAACCCTAAGTGAAGGTTTGTATTATGGTTTCACTTCTGACACAAGAATCAAAGTGTTTAGTGATGCAGATTGGGCAGGTGACTCAGATGATAGAAGGTCTACTCATGGATATCTCTGTTATGTTGGAGATAAGTTAGTTTCTTGGTGTTCAAGGAAGCAACATACAGTTGCTTTATCATCCACAGAAGCTGAGTATAAGGGAATGGTAGAAGCTGCAAAGGAAGTGATATGGTTGAAGACCTTGATGAAAAGTTTTGAGACTGATCATAGTACTCATAATTTTTGGAGACAATATGAGTTCTTTGTATTTGGCAGCTAACCCTGTTTTTCATGCCAGGACTAAGCATATAGAGATTCAATATCATTTCTTGAGAGAAAAGGTACTAGATAAAGAGATTGAAGTGATGTACACTCCAACAAAAGAACAAGTGGCAGATATGATGACAAAGAGTTTGGATGGACCTAAGTTACAAAGGTTCAAAGACATGGCAAGTATCAAGAAGACATAGAAAACCTCAATTGATGATTGAGGGGGAGCTATTGGTGCAGACCAATCACCAATTGAAGGCTTGGAAGATCAAATGATGAAGGAAGAATCAATTCCTAAAGTGTGGAAGAAGATTACATTCAGAGGACAAGAGAAGTGTACACATATGTACATTAGTATAGTCATAGCTGACTTAGATCTTTTGTTTAGTAAGAATCATGTACAAATTTATCTATAAATACTTTGAGAAAAGTCGGGGCAAGTATGAGAGCATATGTGACAAGAGTTAGAAGTCATGAGATAGAGGAAAAGTTAGTTGAGTTAGCTCTCATCACTCAACTGTATTTCTTCTGAGTAAATGAAAATTTTTGCGCCCGATGTTTCTGCGTGTTCTCCTTCTACAGTAGATCAATTGTGAAATGCTTTTGTGCAAGTCTAAGTTGGAAGTTGCTTGACCTCTGTGCAAAGTTTTAGCTTCCAATTGTAATCAGGCTGAGTGCATTAAGTGTAGGAACATTTATATGTGAAGTGTGTTCACTGGTTCCTAAAACAGGCGCAGATTTCGAAGTCAATGTTTTGATCATTTCTCCCAGCATAGTTTAAAGTTTTGCATGAGTGAGAGCTTAATCTTTAAGTTGAAAGATAAGCTACTCATGGCTAGAAGCATTTTGGAAAACGGGTTCTATTCAAGGAGAACCAAGTCTTAAAAGTTACAGGTGGAAAGTCGACTGTTCTGAATGACAGTTTCTGACATAGGTAACTTGAGAAGTTGATTTCTCAAGTTATACTTAATCTTTTGAAGTGATTCAACTTGGAGTAGATGCGCAATCTCTAGGAGGTGATTCGTACAAAGTTTCATAAAAAACTTTACACATTTGATAGGTCAATGTGGAGAAATAGTGCAGCAGATTTTTCTGTGTTTCATCTTCTTCACAGATTTGTTAATCTTTTGATAGTTAGCAATTGATCCTCTGAATTAATGGAGTGTTTGATTTACTCTTGGTATAGAGGTGCTCTAATCACAAGAGTAAGTTGTTCTTTTGGAGATTAACATTCTCCATCAGTTTTTTACTTTTTTTTCCTAATTGAATTGTGATAAGACTTAAGCCTTCTACACATATGAAGTGATAGATCGATGTCAGAAGACTTCTAGGTAAATGAATTGGAAGACTTGACTCATGATTAGGGGTTTTAGACCAAGAAAGCTACCAAGCAGCAATGCAAATGCTTGATTGAGGTCCCAAGTACTCATTAGTGCCTGATCAAGTGTAGTTTCAATCTTATATCTTTATTTTGGAGTTATGAGACATAATTTACATCATCACTTATTGACTAATGCACTTGCAATCTGTTGGCAAAAAAGAAGCAAGCAAAGTAAAAACTGGAGGTATGAAGAGGCCCATAGGATTTTTTCTTGAACTTGAGTTACAAAATGCATGTAAGATCCATTGGATTATGACAAGCAATGAGCTTCCACAGATAGAGTTTGGAATCACAAGAGGCAGATTATGACATTATATGCTATAATTATTTTCTACATTGAGTTACAAACTGCATGGAAGATCCCTTGGATTATGCCAAGCAATAAGCTTCTTCGTATAGAGTTTGGAATCAATAGAAGCAATTTATGACATTATATGCCTATTTTTATAATTCTCTATGTATATTTTGTCTAATTTAGAGGTTTATTATGTATTCCAACTTGAATTTTGTAAAGGGTAAAATCCAAAAGTGTAAAGAACAAAATTTCTATGTTCTACATAAGGTTTTGAAGGCAACAAGTGAATTTTTGTTCATCTTTAATATTGAGCTGATATCTTTCATCTCATTCCTTACTTGGAGCTCGAACCTCATCTCCACATATGGTAAGTGTTTTTGCACGCTCTAAGTGTCTTGTTTGTGCTATTTTTGCACCTGTTTGGGGTGGAACTTCTTCAAGAGTGCATGCTTTAGCTCCATATTTTCATGATGGCATGTCTTCATACACTTGAATAAGGTAGACATACTTAGATTGGCAATTAAGTTGACCTCAACTACTAGAAGCTAGTTGAGCTTTGTGGTAGCACATCTCCAATAACTTTTGGCACTATTGTCGGGGGCTATGATGTTGTTCAAAGTCTCCATTGAAGTTTAAAGCTTGGGAGAGGTGGTAAGAAACCTTTTTGAAGGTGTTGGTGAGCATTTTCTTGTGTTTGAAGAGTTGTTTTGTAGATTTTTGTTGTTTTTTCATCATCTTCATTAGTTTTAGTAGTAGTAGGTAGTAGAACAATTAAATAGTCATCTTTCACCATCTTTCTCATTGTTGGAGTAAAGTATAGTGGTACAAGAGGCTCTAGAGGGGTTAAGCAGAGGTTTTTAATTTAGAAACTCAAAAAAGAAAGGTATTCTACTCAAAAGAAGAGTTGATTGTCTAAAAAATCCAAAACTCGAAATAGAGCAATCGTGCATTTCATTTGTGAGGTTTGAGAGCTAGAGAGTATTATAAACTAGCCTTGGAGTGAAGCTTGTATGATCGGGCACATTTTGGTTACATTGAGTGTAGAACAAGAGGAAGGAGTAGAACAATTCTCGATTGCCCAAAAAACTTGCAGAAATCTCACATGCAAGCAGTTGCTATGCTTGACGGAGATAGGTAAATGCTATTTGATTGATTCTTTAGCTTCAAAATCTAAGGAATGCATGAGCATAAAACTAGAGTTTTGAAATAGGCACATTTACATTATCTTGATCAATCACACCTTGCATTAATCAATTCGTAGTACATATTTGAATTGGGTTTGAATATAAATGGCATACGTACTAAGTTCATCACAAGGATATTGAATTAAAAATAATGGAAAAAAATACTTAAAAGTAATCCACAAGTTCCCAAGACAAGTGGCTTGGTAGGGAAATCACCCTATGCATAAGATAAGTTTAGGGGAAGTTTTGAAGAACCCAAGCTGACTAGTGGATTAAGAAGACCAAGAATAAATATTTGGACTTTGAGAAATTAAGTTTAGCATTGGGTGCAAAACTTGATTGCTATAGAATTATCGTTGTCTAGAATAGAGGTCAATAGGGTCAATTGGTGTATGTCAAGAGTCCCTAGGGAGTGGTTATATCATCCCAAGTGTTTTATGTCTAAGAAACTAAACAAGTGAGCCCCAAGTTCAATTCATGACTGCCTTGGACAACGACCTTAAGATTAGAAATCACTAGTTGCAAAACAAAGTATTTTGAACAAATTTTAGCTTGTTTCACATCCCTTGAGTAGAAAGTTAATGTCCTAGGTGCTTTTGTGGCAAGAAAATCACCAAATGGATGTTATGGGTAGAAGGTCTATGTAGAGGCTTTTACCTTTGTAAATTAGCTAAATTTGGCTAGTTTCTAACTTTTGTTAGGCCTAGGGTACTTTTCTAAATTTTTGTTGCCATAAAAATAGTTCGAATTGACAGCATACTGCAATCCTTAATTTCTAAAATTTAAGAATATGTCGAGAAATTTCCTTCTACATTAAGGTGCAAAATAAGTGGAAAAGGACCTAAATCTTCACAAAAATGCCTAAGAAAGATAATCAAGTTTTCAAGTATTAAAAAGTGGAAAAATTCACATCGTTGTAATCCATGCTTTTCATTTCATTTTGTCTTTGAGCTAGGGTTTGGCTAGAATAATCATGGTTTGTTGATTGTGCCATTAGTGAAGAATTGGACCACTATGACTCACCCAAGAAGCAAAAGATTTATACTAAGACAATAAAAACCTAGGGAGTTCAAAGTTTTCCAATCCATGAGTACCCTAGGAAGGGAAGTTGCGATCCTAAGTCTCCTACCTCATGCATGTGAAGCGACAAGGGTTCAAGTGATTATCACATAGAAACATCCCATCTCATTCTAGGAGTGAACACATCATAATTTCTACTCAATTGCATTCCATGAATCTCCTAAGCCAAGGGCATCACAAAGCTAGCATACAAGATAAGGTGAAATTTGGAGTGGAGAAACTAAAACTTTGCATTTCATAATTGCCGTCAGCTAGCATTTGTCCAAATTGCAAAACTAGTTGAAAACCTTTCCAGATCACACTTTGTGCAATCCCTGACATGTAAGGACCATATTATTGACACATCCAAGGTACGAACCATCCAAGAAAGCCAAGGTATGAATCTCCATTTCCCTACTTTAGAGCAATCATCTTTCACAAAATTAGGTTTTTAAACAATGTATGTGACTTGGATTTGACCTTAAGATGATATGTCAACTGGGAATAGCCTTAAGACACAAACAAGAGTGAAAAGGGGAAGATTACCAAACCTTACTTGAATAAGTTATAGTTTTAAGATGAAACAAAGAGGGGGTTTAAATTCTCTCAATGTTCACATTGGATTTTCATTGCACATGTTTGGAAACCCTTTTGAACCACTTCTAATCGTACCCCAATCACTAGAAAACTTATAACTTAGGTAGGTCCTCATCAATGTCTTGCCTCTAAGGCTACATCATAATCAACACTTTGAAGAGAAATTTGTTAAATACTTAATTCCTCCAAATAATATCAATTTTTTTATCAAATACATGAACGAATCTCAAGCGCCTACTTGGTTTGTGAAAGATTCCATTCTTATATGTAGATTAGGCATAATGACTCTAGCTAAATTTTGAAGATTCTCCTCAATGGGAACTTCTTGCACGTTTTGACCATTAAAGAGGTCCATCTCTTTGTCTAAAACGTAGAGGGCTTGCGTTCAATGGTCTTTAAACATAATGCTCTTTTGCAATATACCTTAAGGATATAGCAAATACTCAAGGCTTTTTCATCTAGGTTAAAGTTCCCTAAAGTCATCATTTTCATGTTTTCCTTTACAAAGCCTACTGTAGGCGAAGGTCAAGGATTATACAATTAAATTCATCTTTTTTTTCATGTAAAATCAAAACTCTATTTCTAGGAAAATAAGACAGGGAATAAACATGGGATGCTTTTCTTATACCTTAATCCTTGATGTAATGAAAAATGATAACCTCAAATCGAGTCTCTTAGCACTAGTTTAATACCAAAACAGGACACTCTAGTGCCCCTTTTGGACATTTTTGAGACAAATCCAACATCTTCTACAAAGCAATCTTGAAAAAAAACATTTCATGTAATTTTAAAAAAATAGAAACATGTATTAAGTCATATTTTATAGAAACATGTATCCAATCATTTATCCATCGATCCATTTAACCATATTTCATTCTTTTTTTTTTGTTCCATCGAACCATACAAGTGTTGATATATTTAGGTATGTTGTGAACACTCTAGGACCGTCGGGGCACTTTTTTCCCTCTTTAGGAGGTTTTTTTTCCCCCAGCTTGTATATACGCCTATTGCCCTAATGGGCTACTTATCTTTGTACATTCTCTAGTAATACATTCAGTATTGTGTGTTCTTCTTCCTTGTGTTGTTCGCGTGCTTCCTCAGGCGTCTATCTCCAACAATTGGTATCAGAGCAGGTCGTCGCTTCATCTAGGGCACCGTCGACACTCCTCCGTTTGCAGTCTCAGAATCGCATGAATTTTGGTGAGCATACTCAGCATGTTTTGGCCTCCGAACGCACTATCACAGCGCTTGTCTAGGCTATTTCGTCTTTTTGTGCCAAAGGTATATACCAGTTTCTATTCGCTAGTTTAAGCGTCTCAAAGTCTGCTACAGGTCTAGCAGAACTCGTCTGGGTAGTTCCGTTCAACTTTTTGAGATACAGTCGATTTTTTGCATCAAGGTATTTTAGTCACCCGCCATGGCTGAAAGTAGTGATGTATTCCGTATGTTGGCTATTGAGGATAAGTTGGATGGTACCAACTACCCATTATGGGCTTATATGATGCGACATGTATTGGTTGCAAAAGGACTGTGGAACATTGTGCACGGTGTTGAAAGACGTCCTGTTACACCTGTAACAACAAGTACTGCAAATACAGGTGCTGGAGCTGATGAAGATGGTGTTGAAGATGATATTCCGTAGATTCCTGTTCATGCTGCTATTTCTGTTGCACCTACTGCAGACCAAACTTGCTGGGATGGCAGAGATGCTCAAGCACATGCATTGATAGACAAACAAATGTGCTATTATTCCTCACATTCGCTCTTGCAGAACAGCAAAGGATGCTTGGGATACACTTACCACTTTGTACCAGGCTAGGAATGAGGCTCGTGTTGCTTACCTCCGAAAACAGTTGGAGAGTGAGCACATGAATGAAGGTGATTCTATGGACAGTTTTCTCACAAAGATCAAAGACCTGAAGGAACAATTGATTTTTGCTGATGAGGTTATACCAGATAGCTCACTTGTGCAGACCGTTCTGAATGGTCTTCCTGATTCATATCAGAGTTTTGCCTCTACTCTTCGATTGATGATGAAAGGCAATCCAAATGCCTTGTCATTTGAGGAGTTAGTCTCTGTTCTGTTGCAGGAAGATCAATCCAGGCAAACATGTCCATTATGCGTGTTGCAGATCAAGCTTTCCTAGTCAGAAGGGCAAAGGAAAATGGAACTCTTCTACTAGTAAGTAGAAATCTGCAAATGCTGCACAATCGAAGAACCAGGATAAAGATGAGAAGAAATCAGAAAAGCAGAAATTGTTTTGCAAGTATTGTAAAGGAAATGATCATATCATAAAGAACTGTCCAAAACTGGCTGCAAAAGAGGCAAAGAAGAAAGAGGCTGGAATGGTTGTTGCAGAGGCCTCTACACCAAAAACAGAGTCTGCAAATCTTGTGTAGGAAGAAGAATGGGCGTTTACTATTGTTTGCAGTTTTGACCCATCTTCTCATGATCAGTGCATGTCTACAGTAGACTCAGATGTTTGGTACTTTGACAGTGGGGCGACCAAACATATTACCTCGCAGCGCAGTTTCTTCTCTTCACTCGAGCCTGCCCCTACAAGGAATATTGTTACATGCGCCAACAACTCCTCTTATCCTATTATGGGAGTTGGTAAGATCATTTTGACTACTGCTGATGGTAGTTCTTTCACTTTGTCAGATGCTTTATTTGTGTCAGGGATAAAAAAGAACCTGTAATCAGTTTTGCAAGCCAAGATTGGCTTGGTTGTGAAATTTGTTGATGACAGGTGTACAGTTCATGATCTATCAAATGGTGATGTGATTATTGCTTCTGGCATTTTATGTCGTGGGCTATATAAGCTCATAGACTATGAAAGATCAGTGAATGATTCCGCATGTGCAGTTCATGATTCTCAGGCTATGTCAGATGCAAAGCTTTGGCATGCACGCTTTGGTCATCTGAATTTTGCTAGTTTGCTATGCCTGCAGAAATCTGAAATGGTGTCCTCTTTGCCCAAACTTGAGGCACCTAGAAAACATGTTTGTGAGGGCTGTATTTTGGGCAAAATGCAGCGTTCATCCTTTCCAAAAGATGGTTCAGTTCGGGCTACGCAGAAATTGGAGCTTGTACATAGTGATGTCTGTGGTCCTATGCAGACACCCTCTTTTGGAAATTACCTTTACTTCGTGAATTTCATTGATGATTTTTCCAGGCATGCATGGGTATATCCACTCAAAGCAAACTCCGAAGTGTTCATGTGCTTCAAACAGTTTTTGCTTTTGGCTGAAAATTTGTCAGCGTGTAAAATAGGAACCCTCCGTTCTCATCGAGGGGGGGAATATATTTCTTCAGATTTTAATGCATTTCTGGCTGAACATGGGATAAAACACCAGTGTACAGTGCCGTATACACCTCAACAGAATGGAGTTGCTGAATGAAAGAACAGGTCACTCATGGAGATGGCGAGGTGCATGGTCAAGAGTCAAGCTTTACCACATAGTTTCTGGCTTGAGGCTGTCATGTGTGCAGCATATGTACTGAACAGATGTCCCACTAAAGCGCTGCAGTCTATCACTCCATATGAGGCTTGGCATGACCGTAAGCCATCTGTTGCTCATCTGCATGTTTTTGGTTGTTTGGCATATGCATTAGTGCCTAAACAACATCGTAGAAAATTGGATGATAAGGCAGTAAAATGTATTTTTGTTGGGTACAGTTCTGAAAGTAAAGGCTATCGTCTGTATCATCCACAGACTAAATGCATTCTGGTTAGCCGTGATGTTGTCTTTGTGGAAGATGCTATTCAGCCATTGCTTTCATGTACTAAGGAGACATCTGTTAGCTCCAAAGACATGTATGATACTTTGATGCCTCTTTTTACAGGTGGACAGTCTAGTGCTGGTCCTAATGAGGCAACTTCTCAGCCTTTGTAGGTTTCATATGATGATGCAGATCATTCCATTTCTGATGCAGATTTACATGATGCACTTGTTGATGAGAGAACTGATATTGAGCAGGCAAAAACTATGCCAAAATGGCTGGTGCAGACTTTGCGTGACAGCAAACTAGATGCACCTTTGTCATATCCTACTTGTTCAGGCTCTCATAGTGCCTCCTTTGCATCAAATTGCTATGCTATGGCTGCGTCTAGTCTCTGTGATGAGAATGAGCCTGTTTCTTTTGATGAAGCACAGAATTCAGAAAATTGGATGGCTGCTATGCAATCTGAATATGATGTTATCATGAAGAATGGTCCATGGTCTTTATGTGAATTGCCTCCTGGCAAGAAGGCCATTGGCACTAAGTGGGTATACAAGCTAAAGCGTAAACCTGATGGTACAGTTGACAGGTATAAAGCTAGGCTTGTTGCAAAGGGTTATGCATAGGAAAGAGGCATTGATTTCGATGAGACCTTTGCACCTACATGCCGTATGACTACTATTCGGAGCATTTGTGCACTTGCAGCCCATCATGGTTGGAATGTACATCAGTTGGACATTAAAACAACATTTCTGAATGGTGACTTGCATGAAGAAGTGTATGTTTTTCAGCCCTCTGGCTTTGTGCAGAAAGGGCATGAAAACTAGGTGTGCACGTTAAAGAAGGCATTATATAGTTTAAAGCAAGCACCACGTGCTTGGTATGAGAAGATACATGCCTATCTGGTTGCACATGGTTTTGAGAACAGTCCAACTGAAAGCACCTTATATGTTAAGCGTGCTAATGATGTGCTTTTGATCATTGTTGTATATGTTGACGACATGCTGCTCACTGGTCCTATTGAGAAGCATATTGCTGATTTCAAGGCTGATTTGCATGCCTCATTTGAGATGTCTGATTTGGGGCATTTACATCACTATTTGGGCATTCAATTTATGCAAGTTGATGGTGGAATGGCTTTGTGTCAAACGAAATATATTGGCATATTATTGCAACGTTTTGGCCTTGAAGACTGTAAGCCTATTGCCACTCCTATGGAGACAGGTTTAGGATTGAGTCTTCATGATGCTGGAGATGCATTTGATGTTGTTCTCTATCAGTAGGCTGTTGGATGCTTGATCTACTTATGCATTACTCGGCCAGATATTCAGTTTGCTGTCTCACAGATGAGCAGGTTTATGCATTGCCCATTGGAAGGCGGTTAAGCGCATCTTTCGCTACTTGCATGGTACTCGACTACTTGGGTTGTTTTATCCCAATCGGGGATCACTACCGCCAGATTTGCATGCTTTTTCTGACTCAGATTGGGCTGGTTGCTATGACACTCGTATGTCCACCAGTGGTTTTTGCTTCATCTTTGGTAGCTCATGTATATCTTGGTTGAGCAAGAAGCAGCCTACTGTGGCCACTTCCAGTTGTGAGGCTGATTATAGGGCAGCTTTCACAACGACTGTTGAGTGTGTGTGGCTCAGACGCCTTATGGCTCATTTGGGTGTTGGCCAGTCTTATGCCACCACCATCTTCACTGACAGTCAGAGCGCATTGGCAGTTGCGAGGAACCCTATGTTCCATGCTCGCACTAAGCACATTGAGGTGCATTATCACTATGTCAAGGAGAGGTTCTCTGCTGGGGAGATCAGCTTGGCATATGTGCCCATGCAGGAGAACATTGCAGACCTTTTCACGAAGGCTCAGCCTAGGGAGAAGTTTGAAGCTTTCCGCAAAGCTTTGGGCTTACTTCCTTTTGTGGAGTGATTTCCACATAGCTTGGCACTTCCTTATACATGAGTGCCAGCTCCTTGTTCACCGCATCACTCCCAGGGGGGATTTGTTGATATATTTAGGTAGTGATGTGTGTGAACACTCTAGGACCGCGGGGCACTTTTTCCCTCTTTAGGAGGTTTTTTTCCCCCGGCTTGTATATACGCCTATTGCCCTAATGGGCTACTTATCTTTGTACATTCTCTAGTAATACATTCAGTATTGTGTGTTTGTGCTCCAAGCTTCTTCTTCTTCCTTGTGTTGTTCGCGTGCTTCCTCACGCGTCTATCTCCAACAACAAGCATCCTATAATGAATTGATTAATAGATGAAGGGTGGTCCAATGGTTGGATTGCTCAATGGATAGATGGTTGCTTGGCTTGAGCCATCCAACCATTCAACCATCCTTTCATTCCATCTATTTATCGATCCATCCAACCATTCAAACCTCTTTTCATTCCTCCATCCATCGATCCATTGTTCCATCTATCCACTCATCCATGCAACCATCTATCCATCGATCCATCCAAGCCTTTAGGCATCCTTGCATTTCGCCTATCCACTGAACCATCCAACCATTGAACCATCCTCATGCATACAAACATTCAACCATCCAACAATCTATCTATTTATACGTTAGGTCATCAAATGATCTATCCATTGAGCCATTCAACCATCTATCTATTGAGCCATCCATTGATTCCTCGTTCCATTTATCCATCAATCCCCCCATATATCCATAAATCTATATAGAAAAACATCCAAACATCAAGCCTTCTATCCATCCATCCATCCATCCATCTATATATCCATTAATCGATCGATTGATCCATCCAACCATTATCCATCTAGATATCTAATCATCTATACATCTATCCACCCATCCATCTATTCAATAAATATCCTTGTATCCATTTAGTCATCCTTGCATTACTCCATCCATCCATCCATCCATCTAGTCATCTAGTCATCCAACCATCCATCCTATTATCTAGCCATTCATCCATACCTACATTCAACCATATGTCCAATCCATTTATGTTTCCAACCATCCAAGCATCCATCTATCCATCCATCCATTTTTTCTCTCATCCATCCATGTTTCCAACCATCCATCCACCCATCCATCCATCCATCCCTCCGTCAATCCAACCATTTATCCATCGATCCAACCATCTACCCAACCAATTATCAATCAATCCATCCACTCGACCATTCATTCATCTATCCGCTTTTCCATCTATTCATTTTTCCATCTAAAATTTCATCTCTTGATCCATCTATCATGTCTACAAGTGTACGTATGCATATATGCAAAGGTTTAATTGAGTGATTTGTTATTATATATAGAGTACTATGGATATTAAATCATATTTTCTTTGAAATAATAATTGCAAATTTACAGCACATTTTGGAAGAAAAAACTATTGTGATATAAAAAAAGTGCGTACAACATATAGCTAGTAGATTACATGCAATGCGTGCATTTTATTCTCAATCTTTGTATTTATATATTGTATTTTTCATCACTATATATTTACTAGATACTGGCTCATATTGCATTGTCCATCTTTGTTGTCAAGCTTATGCAATCATACTAGAGGTATAATGCAAATACGATCAAGACCAAATATCTATAATCATACTTATGTGGAAGTGATTGTTCATCAAGAGGTATGCAAAATATTCATAATATGATCATTTGTGCAGGTTATGAAGTATATATATATATATATATATATATATATATATATATATATATATATATATATATATATATATATATATATACATGTGTGTGTGTGTAAATTGTATGTGCATAAATTGGTCTAAATTGTAGATGTAGATCTTAGTTGTTGATTTTGGTATATAGGCCCTTGAGAAATCCATTTTCAAGATCTGAAAATGATTGTTCTCGCTTAATTGTCTATTTTAATATATGATCTATGTTTTTTCTCCCATAAACTGGATTTTATTTTTTGGCACAACATCATGCTCGAGTAAGATTCTCTTATTGTTTACGACCAAGCTATCTTAGGATACTATAAATATCAATATAAAATATGATTCAATACATGTTTGTATTTTTTGTGAACCTTTTATACTATCGCTAATTCACATGTTAAATGAGTTTTACACATTTTCGTTGTAGAATATTTGTATTTTTCCTAATTTTTTTCCAAAAATGATGCTTAATTGTCTTGTTTTGGCACCAAACTAGTGTTAAGGGAGTGTATTTGATTGATCATTTTTCATTATTTCTAGTATTGAAGAATACGAAATATCTAAAGAAGCAAAGAAATAAGATCACCATCTAGTAGAGAGATGAATCTCCTCCAACCTTATGCCCATATATATAGATCTCTCCAAGGAATTGCCATCTCTGGCAGGTTCATACTATCCATCCAAGTCTTGCCCATGTAACTATATGTGATCCAAGTGTCCAAGGTAATGATAGTTAACTCACATGAATGCTTCTAGAAGGCTCTAGAGCTTTTGGGGAAAATACTCCCCACAAATCTTGTAAAGTTGAACCCAAGACCTCCTCCTTCCCATCCATTTCACTTAACCACTAGGCCAAGCTTCTTTTTGGTTTTAAAGAGCATGAGGCTATATCATAATCAACATTCCAAAGTGAACTTTTGACCTTGTCTATGTCCACATTTCTTGTCTATATGACTTAATTAGCTAAATATTCCTTCAAATCTCATAGACATTTCCATTACTATTACCCTTTATTAAGAGTTGCTACTCACTCTGGAAATCCGTCCTACATAAATACCTAATTCCTTCAAATAATATTCATTTTTTAAATCAAATACATGAATGAATCTTATGCTTCTACTTGCTTTGTGAGAGATTCCATTCTTATATTTAGTTAGGCATAATGAAGTTTCTTCTCAATGGGAACTCAATAAACCTCCATGTATTTAACATAGATCTATGGACTTCTTGGCACGTTTTTTAGATAAGGTCCATCCCTTTTATCTAAAATTTATATGGCTTGCGTTCAATGCTCTTTAAACATATTGGTCTTTTCCAATATACGTAAAGGGTGTACCACGTGCTCAAGGTTTTCATGTTTTCCTTTAAGAATCCTACTGTAGGTCAAGGTCAAGGATGGTACTTGTAAATGCCTCGTTTTTCATGTACACTCTTTATTTACACTCTAATACACAGAAAAATTTGGACTCATTCATGTCAAGTGGACTATACATACATTAGAAGCTCAAATTCCTTTTATTCATATTTAGTCCCACATTTTCACTTTGAGCAATGTAAAGGGTATAACTGCACAAACCAATTTAAAACGTATAAGTGCACATACCATAAATTATTCATTTTTTTCTGAAGTGAATTACTATTTTTGACAAAAAAAAACTTATTGAATATTAAAAAGTCTTTTCATTTCATAAGTATTTACAAAATCATGAGGGATACGAATCAATTCATAGGAAATTAGAATGTTTATTTCTTTCTGTAATAGTTCATTATTCTTTCATTACAGTCAATAGAAACATTAAGGTTTTAGTAAGTTCAATCGATAATTCCATTTGATTTATTTAAATCATTAGCATAACCATTATTCTCAAAATAAATCGTTTTGAAGACAGCTATAAGCTAACAAAGAGTTCTGGATCATTTCACCTCTAACATCTTTATGAATTTGGTAATCAAATCATTCTCACTTACCTTTTCATCAATTTTATTTGCAATCAACGATTATTCTTTCTTATTCCATTCTATTGACATATGATACAATTCATATGCATTCTAATCTATTTCTTAATTGTGAAAGTTTCATTTACTATCTTCATGTTTATTTGGAATAGACCCTTGATTGGAATTTCCTTTTCTTTTCTAAATCCAATCATGAAACGCATACTTTATAAAAGTAACTCCTAATCATACCATGCTTTGATAGCCTGTTTTAAGTTCTTTTCGCCAACAAAATTTGATAGGTTGAAGTTTTAAAGTGTTTTTGATTAATAAGGAACTAGATCTAGGAGTATCTTAAATCTTCTCAATATTAAGTTTGGATTTCCACTTCAAATGTTTGGAAACCCTTTGAGCGAAATCCAATCCCTATCCAAACCTTAAGAATTTCATAGATCCAAGGCTAAGTCATAATGAACACTTTGAAGGGAAATTTTAACCTTATCTATGTGTAATGATTTCTTATCTTTAGGACTTAACTTTCAAAATGTTTCTTCAGGTTCCCTCAACAATTTATTACTATTACCCTTATATTAAGACTTGTTACTTACTCTAAGAATTTTTTATTCTCAAATGCCTAATTCCTCCAAATACCATTTATCTCTGATAGAAGACTTAAATGAATCTCGAATATCTACTTGGTCTATGAGAGATTCTATTCTTATCTTTAGGTTAAGCATAACCACTCTAGGAAACTCTTGAATTCTCATCTCAATGATAATTCCGTAAAATTTCATGTTTTTAAACATAGATCTTTGAAACTTTTTACACATTTTTACCATTAAAGGGGTCAATCCCTCAATCTATTACTTATGGGGCTTGAATTACATGTTGTTTAAACATATTGGCCTTTTATGATATACATAAAAGGTCTATCAAGGTTCACAAAGTCTTTCCATATAGCTTACAATTATTTAAACTGATAATTATGATTTTTTCTTTTAAGAAACCCAATCTAGGCCAAGGTAAAGGATAACGAAATTTTGAGATTTCAACGTGTTGGAATTTGAGGTCTGTGGAAGCATGCGAACAACATAAGGAAGAAGAAGAACTTGGAGCACAACACGCAATATTGAATGTATTACCACTAGAATGTACAAAGATAAGTGACTCGTTAGGGTTATTGACGTATATACAAAATGGGGAAAATACCTTTTAAAGAGGGAAAAAAGTGCCCCGGCACTCCTAGTGTGTTCACGAACATCACTACTTAAATATATCAAAAACAAATACACACTAGTCACCTTATGAGGTCTAATATTATATGAAAACTCTATTAGTGGCAAATAACTATCCCAATGTATCTACTTGTCAAACACATATGCCCTCAACATGTCCTTTAATATCTATTTGACCCTCTTGATATGAACATTTTGAAATGCAGGGCCAATATTATTACTCATAATCACACTTTAAGCTTCTCAAAAACAAAATTCCAACATTTTCATTAGAATTTCACATCCCTTACTAACATTATGGATGTTGATACCCCATGCAATATGAAGACATGAAAAATGAATAGCTTTTCTACCCATAGGGCTTTCACTATCTTTTGTGTGGGTACAAAATGAGCCACATTGCTAAGTCTACCTACCACTGCAAGGATAGCATCCTACTTCCTCTTAGTCCATAGTAACCCATCTATGAAGTCCATGGATATACTTTGATTTACTAAGGGAAGAAGCAAATGGAGCTACCTCATCTCGTATTATTGAGCCATTATTCATGGCCCTAATAATTTATAAAATATGGTTATTGTTGAGTATAGTGGTGTTGGAATGGCAGCATGTGAAGCATCATGGCTAGAGATTCTACTTGCAGATTATGGTGTGGAAGTGCAAAAGCCTATCATCATCTATTGTGATAATCGTGGCTACATATAGTTAGCATGGAACCTTATTTTTCATGCTCGAAGAAAGCATGTTGAGGGAATTATCATTTGATCAAGAAGAAGGTATTAGCATGCGATATTAACCTTCTTTATGTGAGGATAGATGAGCAGGCTACTGATACCTTCACTTGAGAACTTGGAGATGATAAGTTGAAGAAGTTTCAGAAGATGCTTGGATTGCAAGACATGACGTTGAGCTTGAGGGGGATTGTTGGGATATCAAGCTCAACATGTGATGATTCAAGATGACACATATCCCTTTTTCATTTCTTTGACATGTATAATGGTCACGTTGGTATATGTTAGGGATACTTCTTTGAGCTTTACTAGATTTATCTAGCGAGAGTGATGGCACATTTTTCTTGCCAGCTCACTCATATACAAACATTAGGATTTTACTTATGTACTGTTGCTTATATATTGCACTGGTTGTATTGTTGTATAAGGTCATTCCTATACATTATCTTTATGTAGTAGAAGAAAAAAAAGAAGATTATCCTTCCTTCCCTCAATTTGTGTGTGCTCCTCTTTGACTGTGAGAGTGTGTGAGTGAGCTCTCTTCCTTGTTGAGATATCAAGCTCAACATGTGATGATCCAGGATGACACGTACCAATTTTTTGTTTCTCTGACATGTATAGTGGTCATGCCAGTATATGTCAGGGATACTTCATTGAGCTTTATTAGATTTATCTACCGAGAGTGATGGCACATTTGTTCCTTGCCAACTCACTCATTCGCGGACATTAGGTTTTTCCTTATGTACTAATCTTTATATATTGCACTTGTATTCCCGTTTTTAGGTCATTCTTGTACGTTCCTTTTTATGTAATAGAAGAAGAAGAAGAAGAAGAAGATCATTCTTCCTTGCCTCAATGTGTGCGTGTGCTTCTCCTTGAGAGTGAGAGTGTGTGTGTGAGCTCTCTTCCTTATCTCCTTCCTCGTGACATGGTATCAGAGCCAGCGTGGCTGTAGAGAGCTCGTGGAGAAAGCGATGGTGAAGAGTACATAGCACGGCATGGAGAAAACATGATTCACAAACGATCAAAGTTTCGGAGCCATCTCGACCTCCATTTTGAGCCCGCAAGGTGGGGCCCATAAAAAAACTAAGTCAGTTTTAGAAATTGTAACTTGCTTTGTGTTCGGCAACACTCATATATTCTAGATCGAGAATTTCAAGAGATTCCATGTACTGTTGGTACACGAAAACTATGTTTTTCTAAGATCGAACTGTCACGTCATAGTGCAACAGTGTTCAGGCAGAAGTGCTGCTTGTGGTGTTTTGCAGTGTTGTGAATTGCTGTAGAAATGGCAAACACATATGGAATGAGTCAGCTTATGAGTGATAATCTGGACAAGAACAACTTCCATGCTTGGAGATTCATAATGAAAATTTTCCTGATGGGAAAAGGCTACTCGAAGTACATCAAAGGAGAGAATGAAAATGCTTCGCAACTGGCTATCTGTTTACAGGATAGCATGATTGGACACATACAGGATGACAAGACTCCAAAAGAGGCTTGGAACAGTTTGGTCACATTGTATGAGACCAATACAAAGGCACACAAATTCCAACTCAAGAACGAGCTGCATACAATGGAGAAGAAGGGCATGCTAGTAAGTGACTACACCTTGAAAATCAAAAGCATATGTGAGTCAGTTGCATCTATTGGCATGAATGTAGATGATGATGATAAGGTGGAAGTGTGTCTTTTGTTGTTTAGGAGCTGCATATAAGCAGTTTAGAACCTCTATACAGACTAGAGAAAATATTCCAAATTTTGCTGATCTGGTATCTATGCTAATTATTGAAGAAAAGAATCTTGGTGAGGATTCAAACTCCCAAGGAAAATCTAGTTTTGAGAAGGTATTCTACTCTTGTAGAGGAAGAGGTAGAGGTAGAGGTTTCGAAAGTGGAAGAGGACATAGTAACCAAGACCAAAGTCAACAATAGAATCATGTAGGAGGAAGAGGACAATTTCAAGGTAGGGGGAGCCAAAGAGGCCGCAAAAATTTCCAAATAAATGATTCAGGTAATGATTGTAAAGGACGTTGGAATTGTGGTAAACTTATCACATCTGAAAGTTTTTGGCTATATTGCATATGTACATGTCCCAGATGAATTGAGGACGAAGCTTTATCCAAAAGCAGAAAAGTGTGTCTTCATTGGATACTCCCTTGAGCAAAAAAGATATAAATGTTATAACCCACTCACACGACAGGTAAAGGTGAGCAGAGATGTGGTATTTGATGAAATGAGCTTCTATGCAGATGCCAAAGAAGGACTGCATCTTGAACCAAATGACAAAGCAAATGCTGAAAAATCAAGTGCAAAATTTCAAGTTTTGAGTGGATCGGATGCATCACCAAGCAATAGTCCAACTGCAATCCATGGAGTGGAAGATTACGTGGAAATTTCAGTCCAGCAAATTCATCAAATACATCCAAAAAAGGTAAAGAAAAGCTTTCTGCAAGTCATAAAACATGTGCAGGTATAGAAGACATTGATGGAGATTCAAGCGGTTCAGAAAAGAGTCTTGATGAGGAACTTGGACTGCCCTCTATGAAGACTCCAGGAGTAAGAAGGGCACATGCAGGTGATACAAGGAGAAGTGACCCAGAACCAAGAAAATCTGGGTGGATGCAGAATTCAGTGCAAGGATTGACATATGACAGTTATATGGCTTGTCATTGTGCCTACATGAAAAAGGTAATACAAGATGCTGAACCTTCTTGCTTTGAAGATGCAATTTGAATTGCAAATTGGGAAAAAGCTTTGGATGAGATGGCTGCACTTTATGGAAATGATACATGGAAGCTCGTTCCATTGCCGCAAGGAAAGAAACCCATAGGCTGCAAATGGGTTTACAAGGTAAAGCATAATGCTCATGGTAGCATAAGCAAGTATAAAGCACGATTGGTAGCTAAAGGATATTCACAGACATATGGCATTGATTATGAGGAAAAATTCAGCCGAGTAGCTAAAATGTCTACTGTCAGAACACTTGTTGCATTAGCTACAAGAAAAGGATGGACTTTGCATCAGATGGATGTGAAGAATGCTTTCCTACATGGTGAGTTACAAGAAGAAATATATACGGACCACCCACAAGGATATGAAGATTCAAAGCATCCAGACTATGTTTGCAGGTTGCAAAAGGCTTTGTATGGGCTGAAGCAAGCCCCTCATGCATGGCATGCAAGGATTGCTGATTAGTTAACCAGCATTGGGTTTTTTTATGTGTGATGCAGATCACTCACTATATGCAAGGAAGGCTGATGATGGCATCACTATTGTGGCTATTTATGTTGATGACCTGATTGTAGGTGGTGATAATGAAGGAAGCATCAAAGAGGTAAAGCAACTTCTTATGCAGGAATCTGACATTAAAGATCTTGATGTGTTGCGCTATTTCTTGGGCATTGAGTTTATACATACAAAAATAGGTATATGGATGTCGCACAGGCAATATGCCTTGAATATGCTACAAAACTATGGTATGGCTGATTGTAAGCCAATTTTTATGTCATTAGATCAGAATTTGAAGTTGGACACTACATCAGGTGAAGCATTGGAAAATGCTACTATGTACAAGAAAATTATGGGAAGTCTTATATATCTCACAATTATAAGCATGATCTAAGTTATATTATTGGACTTGAAAGTCAGTTACAGCAGATTCCCAGATTTGCAGGTTTATGGATACATCGATGTAGATTGGGTTGGTAGCATTCCAGATAGAAGATCTACTAGTGGTTTTCTATTCTCACTTGGGAGTGCAACCGTTACATGGAGCAGCAAGAAGCAACCCACTGTTCCTTTGTCGAGTATAGAGGTTGAGTATAGAGGTGGTGCAATGGCAGCATGTGAGGCATCATGGCTAGAAATGCTACTTGTAGATTTAGGTGTGGAAGTGGGAAAGCCTATCACTATTTATTGTGATAATCTTAGCAGCATATAGTTAGCACATAATCCTGTTTTCCATGCTAGAAAAAAGCATATCGAGGTCCATTATCACTTGATCAGAGAGAAGGTAATATTGATCTTGTTTATGTGAGAACAGAAGCAAGTTGTTGATATTTTCACCAAAGCACTTTGAGCTGGGAGATGCTTGGATTACAGGATATGGCCTTGAGCTTGAGGGGGAGTGTTGAGATATCAAGCTCAACATGTGATGATCTAGGATGACATGTACTAGTTTTTCGTTTCTTTGACGTGTATAGTGGTCACGCCAGTATATGTCAAGGATACTTCATTGAGCTTTATTAGATTTATCTACCGAGAGTGATGGCACATTTGTTCCTTGCCAGCTCACTCATTCGCAAAAATTAGGTTTTTCCTTATGTATTTATCTTTATATATTGCACTTGTTGTATTCTTGTTTTTAGGTCATTCTTGTACATTCCTTTTTATGTAATAGAAGAAGAAGAAGAAGAAGAAGAAGATCATTCTTCCTTGCCTCAATGTGTGTGTGTGCTTCTCCTTGAGAGTGAGAGTGTGTGTGTGTGAGCTCTCTTCCTTATCTCCTTCCTCGTGACATTCCTTACCTCCTTTCTCATGACATTCTTTAGGTATGTGATCATAACACTCGACCAAACACTTTGAGATGTGAAATATTGGGTTTCTTACCACATGAGGCTTAATAAAGGTGTGAGAGGATGTACTCTTGAGGATGGAAACCTATTCACAATGTATATGGATGTACTTATTCCATCAGCCTAATAAGAATTAGGAACATTCATCTAATTATATATACATGTGTGTGTGTGCACGCTTCCTTTTTGCTACTCCATTTTCTTGAGGTGTATACTTGCAAGTGAATTGCCTTTTTTCATCATTATTAGTTTTTATAATTTTCCATTTGCCATAAATTACACCGATCTATTGGAAATTAAATATAAGATTTTGATATCCATGGGATGATGGATAGTCTGATCGTGTGCAAGACTTACCGGAAATAAAAATGGCCTAAGTTTGATGCACATATAGATATGATATACATATATATTTATTTATATTGATTGGTAGATCACCAAACTCAACCTTATATTAAAAGGAACTTGATTTTTTTAGACAAAACTACCCTTCACAGGAAAAATTCTCGTGAATTTTAGGCCCTGCATTGCCAAGTGCAAACAATCACATTCACTAGACTCAAGTGTCTAGAATCTAGAGGTGCCCTCACATAAAGGCATTTTTCAAATTGAGGTCCTAAGGGCTAGGGCTCCACAAATGTGAATAGATATCTCAAGATTATCATGAACGATAGGCATATCCGAATGGCTATCAATGGTCGCATAGTTAGGAGAGAGCCCTATGCAATCTAAAATGTCATGAGTGGATAGTAGTTGCACACAACATATTGCACAATGCACATACCTCCAATTCTCAAATTAGCCCACTATTGTATTTTCCATATTACGTTTTGCTTGCATGAATGACGAAAGGCATGAAATTCAGACATATAGTCAAACATATTGATCTATGGGTTCGAGCTTGTGTGCATGGGAGGAATTATGGTAGGGATTACAATTTATGATAAGATGTAGTCCATAGAGGCGTCATGCATATTCCTAGAATTAGGGCATGAATTATCATTGATAGGTTAGTACGAGACACTTAGCTAGTAACCTATCAACCAGTAGTAGACAAAAAGCAAATGAACTTTGTTATGAACTTTGCACTTCATTTGAAATGCATAAAGACCTTCTCATTTGAAAGGTTTCTTTTAGTTATTTTTGATATGAAAAATGATCGATGATAAGAGAAACCATAATTTTAGGTCACGGACATAATTAGGGCTTGGATATCACCTTTTATATGAGAAATCTTGATATGATTATGTAATAAATATACATAAACTAAACATATAGGCCTTGGACATCACTCCCCGCTTCCATAAGACATACTATTCTAAATAGTATATCTTTTCATTATTCTAAATAGCTTCCATTGCTCTTTTTATCTGCAAGATGGTATAATGTGTGGATAGGAGCTTGTGTATCAATCAGCACAAGCATGCATGCATCTACTTTCCTATAATATAATCCCTGCATAACGTAAAAAAGCCTCATCAATGCCATAGCCACACTAATGTGCAAAGGCTTTTCTGACCGTAAGAGTTCTTCCAAGAGATGTATTGGGTGTCGCACATAATTTGCATAGGTGTCTCACATAATTTCTTCTCTTCCTATAGGTAGAAGATACATCACCATGGTGGATGGATATGAACTGAAGGGGATAAAAATAAAGAGTCAAGTAATTTTTTTCCCTTGACTTTGGAGGCAAAAAGATATAAGTTGTGAGAAAAATTGAAGGCAATCAAGGGTATGTATATGTACTTTGGGTTGTGGATATAGGATAAGGGCCAGTGGTGCAAGTGAAATATCATTCAAGCATCCATTTCCAAGCTTCCAAAGTGCCTTCCTCATGAGAAATTGCTTTTCCACTTCCTTCCCTTGACATACCCATCTTCTCTGACTCATAGCTTTGTGCTCCGACATTGAATTTAAGATATCTTTGTGGTGTTATCAAGCTACTCTTAAGTTTCATAATTAGCAAGAAATGCTGATTGATTTGTAGAAGTTTTGCCCAACCAAAATCCTTTTGAAGCACTTCAGCAAAAACTAGCTATCCACTCTCAGGCCTAATTTTTTATCATTTGGCATCAGAATCGACTTTTTTCACTTGAAGTAGCCTCATACCTTTGAATTACAAGTGTTGGACCACTTATTTTGGACTAGCAAGGACTGGTGAAAACCAAAACCGCTTCATTTTGACTCAGTGTACTTATTTAGGGCTATTGCTATATGGTTTTGGAATCATTTTTGCTCAAAACCTTCTTGGACCAACCGCAATTTCAAATATCCATTTGGGCTTGGCGATGATTGCAGATCACTGCCTTCATGCTTCAAAGATTGCTCTAATTCCACTTTGAAAGCTTTATTTTGTATCAGGGAAGTGCTCTAGTAATAATTTTTCTCTCTTTCTTGCATATTAAGTTTACTTCCATTCCTTTTACACACTCTAACTAGTAAACGGGGGAGTGAGATATGGATTCCAAAGGTAAAAAGGTTTTAGATTTTACTTCTCCACTTAGAGAAAAATAACTAGAGGACCCTAACCATAGGATGGAAGAGGTAGAGCTTGAGCAAGTAGTTGATTAAAAGGTAGAGGGAAAAGAGCCTCAAGAAGAAGATTATTCTCATGTGGAACTCTACGATGATTTTGTTACACACAAACAATTTGTAGAGCTAAAGGAACAAACCCTTAGGCTAGATAGAGACATTGATAGCATGGCATCTCTCATTGAACAATTTAAGTCTCAGATGATCTCACTTGAGACACATGTCACTCTTTCCTAGCTAGAAACAAAAGACGAATGCCTACTCTTCCTATAGACACTGGTAGGAAAGAAGTTTCTTTTCCTAGCGAGCGTAAAGATGAGAGTTCTAGGGAAGCTCTCCTCTTTAAAGACCTTAAGCCACCTACTTTTACGGGGGATGGCTGTGAGAGAAATAAGGATGCGGTCTATATTTTTTGCAAAAGTGGAATGACCTGCATCAATTAAAGGGCACCCCACCTGAGTATCCTGTGTTAGAGGTGAGCCTCTCACTTGGCTCACATGCTTATAAGTGGTGGATGAGTCTCAAGGAGGCAAATTCTATCTCTATGGATTGGGCTCAATTTGAAACTCCGTTTTTCTAAAAGAGTTTCTTCCTGAGAATGAGGAAGAGGGGAACTAGGATGAGTGGGATAGGATCACTCAAAGAGGTAGACATTTATCCGTCTACATATCCCACTATAAGGAGATCATTCTGAAACTTAAGGGATTGGATGACTTTCAAAAAACAAGCCGGTTTGTTAGGGGCTTAGATAAAGCCATCAAGAGAATGATAAGAAGGAATACGCCCAAGACGTTTGAGGAGGCGATCAAATATGCCCATATATATGATGACCATAACCATCCTCACTACACTCCTATGGAGACGGATCAACCCCTCAAACCTCTTCTCATGACTATATTTAAGAAGAAAGTATCAATGGGAAAAAACAAAATCTTTATTAAGAAACAAAGATCACAAGGGCCTAGACTACCTATGGAGTAGTTTGATAGGACCAAGAGAGAAAGAGAGAGAGAGAGAGAGAACTTGTGTTTTAGGTGTCTGTCTCCTAGCCATTTACAGTGGAACTATCCACTTCAGAAGGGGAAGAAAAGAAGAGAGGATTAGAGAGTAGTATGGCCCCTGATAAGGGAAAAAATGTAGTCCACTTGGTGTAGACACTTCTTATTCATGGCAAATCTAGCTACAAGGGAGTGGAGGTGATGCACAAGGATATTGAGGACATGTGTTGTTTGACACAATCATTGTGGTCACCTCAATTTGGACCACATGACTTGGTTAAACTTCATGGTAGTGTACACAGGACTAGAGTGCGAATCATGATAGATGAATCTACTACTTATAACTTTATAAACTATGCTCTAGTGAAGAAGCTAAAGATTCCCCAATAGCCCAGTGCACATAACTACATAGTATCTATGATGCAACGAGAGGACAAGAGGATATGGGATAATATGGTATCCAATTTGGAAGTCAAGATACAAGATTATACTGACCATATGGACTTCCAAATTATGAATACGGAGAGAGCACACATTGTATTAGGAAGAGAGTGGATATGGGGGTTGAGAGACACACTTAAACGTAGTTATCTGAAAAACACCCTTGAGTTTAAAAGAAATGGAAGTAAATTTTGTATACAGGGGGAGAGAGAGAGAGAGAGAGAGATGTACCTAGTGCACCTCTCATCTCATCTTTAGAGTTGTATACTCTTTGTCATTTTCAGCATGTACAGGAGATCTTTTTGTTGTATAGTCAAGATTTTGAGCATTGTACAAATACTTTATCTGATGTATATTTTCATACTAGAAATGTAAATATGGACAGGAATTTTTATTATTCTTTCTTGCAAGAGTGCGTTGGTAAAGGTTTTAAAGATCTTACGTTTGAATTTAGAGACGTTTTTCCCACTGACCTACCTAGAGGGCTACCACATGAGAGAGGGGATATTGACCATTCTAATGAGGTAGTTATTAACACTAACCCTATTTGTAAGACACCTTATAGGCTTTGTGTTTCTCACCATGAGGAGGTTGAGAGGCAACTACAAGACTATTTAGATAAGGGCTTCATTAGACCTAGTAACTCACCCTGGGCATCACCAATGCTCCTAGTTAAGAAGAAAGATGACTCTATGAGACTATGCATGGACGATAGAGCACTAAACAATGTAACTATGAAAAATAGATTTCCATGGCCTAGGTTGGAAGACCTATTTGATCGGTTACATCAAGCTAGGTATTTTACCAAGCTTGACCTTAGCTCAGGCTATCATCAGATTAGGATTATGGTGGAGGATGTCTCTAAAACTGCATTGAGGACCAGATATGGGCACTATGAGTTTTTGGTGATGCCTTTTGGTCTGACCAATGCTCCTGCCACTTTCATGAAGCTCATGAATAGTGAGTGTATTATGGACTTATCTAGGCAGTTTGTAGTAGACTTTCTAGATGACATTCTAATCTATACTAGATCAGAACAAGAGCATTTGGAACACTATTCCAAGTGTTAAGGGAAAATTCACTCTTTGTTAAGGAGTAAAAGTGTGAATTTTTCAAAAGAGAGGTTAAATACCTTGGACATACAATCTCTTAAAACAAAATCCAAATGGATCCTTAAAACGTAAGGGCTATCATGGAATGGCCACATCCCAAGAACCTAGAGGAGCTACAGATCTCCCTAGGTTTATCAAGATTTTATCAAAGATTCATAAAGAATTATGCCAAAATTTTTGTCTCGATGACAGAATAACTTAAAGGGAAAGGGAAAGCCTTTTATTGGGGAGACAAACAGAAGCAAAGTATGGAAGAATTGAAAGTAGCAATTACTATAGCTCCACTTTTGCATATAGCAGATCCCAATGAACCCTTTGTGGTTGAGATTGATAAGAGTGATTTTGCTATAGGATTGGTCCTAGTTCAAGATGGTCAACCAGTAGCTTTTTAGAGTAAGAAACTAGAATTTTCTCAAAAGAATTACTCTGTCTATGAGAAGAAGCTGTATGCTATTGTCCTTGCTTTGAAGAGGTGGCTACATTATCTATATGGTGCCAAAGTCACAATAGTTTTTGATCAAATAAGCATTAAGTGGCTATCTAATCAAACAGACCTCAAAGGTTGTAAGGTCGGATAAGCAGAGACCCTTCAAGAGTTTGATTATGAGCTTAGGTATAGGAAGTGAAAGTTTAATGTAGTGGTTGATTCTCTTGGTCGCATGCCCGTGCTCAATGTACTGAGTTTTACTCAGATCACTAGTGAGCTACTTGAGTCCATTAGAGGGAAATGTAGGCTTGATCCTACATAGCCCAAGATTTGGAAAGCCATAGAGAAAGGGGATCGTGATATATGAGTTTCCAATGAGGATGGAATATCGATGCATACTCAAGAAGGATTCAAGTGGAGGAATCACAGTATCCATGATGGATATCTTTGATATAAGGGTAAGGTGTGTGTCCCTAGAGACCTTAAGATGAGACCGCACATGTATGAGTGTCATGATACACATAGTGTGGGACACCCAGGAGTTAACAAGACTTATGATCTTGTTAAGAGGCATTTTTACTGCCCTAAACAAAGAATGTGTGAGACACAAAATGAGTAGACCATGAAGTGGGTAAACTCATGTGGATTAGAAATGAGCTTGCCAAGAGCATAGAGTAGGCTCCTCAAACTTCTAACCATGTACAAATGAGGGGAGAGGCCCTCCTTATATAGATTTGGGAGGGGCTCTCAAAAGTACATCATATGTGGGATAAGTCTCCTGAAAGGAGAATGAATACAACTGGTAGAAGCACATGGCAAGGTACCCAAATACAAAGGAAGTACAATATAAAATGGAAATAGACTGGAAATGGAGTGCCTCCTGGATACAAAATGGAGATGCACTCATGCAGATACAAATGTAGATGAAGTAGGAGCGATCATGTCATCAACACCCCCTCCGCAACTCCATTTTGGAGCGGTTGAATGCTGCAGAGGTCCACCAAGCACTGAAGCGGAACCGGAGGTAGAGCCTTCGTGAACATGTCCGCCAGGTTCTCCTGAGAGGTACACTGATCCAGAGTAATCTCCTCAGATATGAGCTTCTCACGGATGAAGTCGTACTGGATCTCGATATGCTTCGTCGGAGCGTGGAACATTGGATTCTTGGCGATGGCCAAGGCTGACTAGCTGTCCGTGCGAAGACATGTCGAAGTATCTTGCAAAACACCAATGTCAGATAATAAACGGTGAAGCCAGATGGCCTCACATGTTACAAAGCTGGATCCTTGGTACTCGGCCTTAGTAGATGATAGTGCAACTGTAGGCTGCTTCTTACTTGCCCAAGAGATAGGGCCTGAGCCAAGCAAGAATATATACCCAGAAGTAGCACGTCGAGAATTAGGATCGCCAGCCCAATCTGAATCGGAATATCCAACGAGTTTGATGCCCCCTTTATACCAAATACCATGATGTCGGGTGAGGGCAAGGTATCGAAGTAGTCTCTGAGCAGCATCCCAATGAGTCTGACGAGGCTGATGTGCAAACTGGCTGAGTATACCAATTGCATAAGCAATATCTGGTCTGGTGTTGGTAAGATAGAGTAATGAGCCAACAAGCTGTCGATAGGTATGCACATCCACAAGTGATGAAGAGTCCTCCAGTTTAAGCTTGATGTTTGGATCAAGTGGTGTAGAAAGTGAGCGACACTGGTCCATGTTATATCTGGAAAGTAGATCAGAGCAGTTCTTCTTCTGTGATAGAAAGATACCTTCTTTTGTTTGCCAAACTTCCATACCTAAGAAGTAGTGGAGTAATCCAAGATCTGTCATAGAGTACTCAAGGTGAAGCTGTGTGATGATGAACTGGATGCGTTTTTCGTTTGATCCTGTCAAGATCAAGTCATCTACGTAGAGAATGATAATGGCTACTAAAGAATCCTTTTGATAGATATAGAGATTAGCATCAACATTGCTTCTATGAAATCCCTTGTCTTCAAAGAACTTGTGAATCTTTTCATACCAGGCCTTGGGAGTTTACTTGAGTCCGTAAAGTGCCTTGTGAAGCTTGTAGACTTGATTTTCTTTGCCTTTGATCTTGAAGCCATTAGGTTGTTCAACATATACTTCTTCTTGAAGATCACCATTGAGGAATGCACTTTTGACGTCCAGTTGGTAAATGGGCCACTTAAAGTGAGCACTTAGTGCTAAGACAATTCTTATGGTTGTGAATCTTGCAGTAGGGGCAAAGGTTTCTTCATAGTCAATGCCATGTTGTTGTTTGTATCCCTTAGCTACTAATCTTGCCTTATATTTATCTAGAGTGCCATCAAACTTGTATTTGACTTTGTATATCCACTTGACTCCTATGACTTGATGGTTGGTTGGTTTGGGAACTAATTTCCAAGTCTTCTTCTTTGCTATTGCATCGAGTTCCTCTTTCATAGCTGTTTCCCATTCTGGTTGGCCTTGAGCTTCTTTGTAGTTAGATGGCTCTGGAATTTGCTGAATTTGGTGCATTAGAGCATAATTAACATAATGACATTGTTCACGTTGTTGCCTATCAAGAAGCCTTTGAGATCAGTGTGGTTGTTGTGAAGTACTTCCTTTTGAGTTGGAAGTTGGGAATATTGAGTCCCCCTCTGAAGTGTAGATAGGTGGACTAAGACTTGTACTTGAATCTTTTCTTGAGTATGATGAAGCCTCATTGAAGATCACATCCTTCGAAATGGTGATGGAGTGGTTTTCCATATCATATAGACGGTATGCCTTCAATTGGTCACTATAGCCTATGAATATGTGTTTCTTGGACTTTGATTGTAACTTGTTTCTATCTTCTTTTGGTACATAGGCAAATGCTTCACTACCAAAGACTCGAAAGTAGTTCACATTTGGTTTTCTTCCATAGTATGCTTCGAAGGGTGTTTTGTTGTGTAATGCACTTGTAAATCCTCCATTAAGAATGTGAATGGAAGTATGCACAGCTTCTGCCCAAAACTTGTAGGGTAGATCCTTGTGATGAAGCATTGTTCATGCCATTTCCATCACAATGCGTATCTTCCTTTCAGCTACTCCATTCTAAGATGGAGTATGAGGCTGAGTGACTTGTCTTTTGATTCCTTCCTGGGTGAGAAAGTTATCAAAGTCATGATTGATAAACTCACCACCTCCATCGGATCTGATGGTTTTAACTTTAGTTGAAGCTTCATTATCAACTTCCTTGATCCAAGCTTGAAACTTAGAGAATGTTTGTGCTTTTGACTTCAAAAAGTATACCCAAATAAAGCGAGAGTGGTCATCTACTAGAATATAAAAGAAGAGGGATCCACTCAGGGATGGGGTATTCATAGGTCCACATAAGTCCATGTGGATAAGGGCAAGTGGGTTCCTCGCTCGTGTTGAGGCTTCCTTGGGAACGGGGGCCCTATGTTGCTTGCCTTGGGTGCAAGCTTGACAGACATCAGTAAGTTGCCCTATCTTTGGCAATCCCTTCACAAGTTGGGATGAAGAGAATTTTGATAAGTATGAAGTGTGGCCAAATCTCTGGTGCCACAAACTTGAGTTTGATTCTTTGGATACAAAGCAAGATAGCTTGTAGAGGCCCTTTTCTTTTATACCTTGAGCAATGACGTTCTTTGTATGAGGATCAACTACCTTAACTGAGGTGTTATCAAACCATACTTGTTTGTCCTGATCTGTAATGGCCTTGACGAAAATGAGATTCATACATAAGTTTGGAACAAAGAGAACATTGAATAAAGACTTGCATCCCCTTGATGGTTGGAAATTTGAACTTTTCCTTCTCCTTCGATGGATAGACTCTTGTTGTTGCCGAGATAGACTTCTCCCGTATGCTCTTCGAGTTCTTAAAAGGAGTCCTTGTCTTTGTGCATATGGGAGGTAGCTCCACTATCAAAAATCCACTCATGTGGGGAGCTAGAAGTGACTAGGGCATTGGCTTCTGTGGAGATGAAAAGTTCTTCACTTGAGCCGTGGGATCTATGTTGGGAGCCTTTGGATGCTTGCCTAGACATAGAAGCCTTTGATGATTGTTTCTTTTTATAGCAAAACTTTTCTAAGTGGCCTGATTTTCCACAAAAATTACAGGTGAACTTCTTCGATGAGTTATGCGATCCTTGCTTAGATCCATTGCCAGCCTGATGACTTGTATTTTTGCCCTTATTGAATGGGCCTTTGGTCTTCATGGCAGATTCTTGGGAGGAGGTCGATTTTGCTCGCGAGTCATGAAGGAGCAATAGTCGACGAACCTCTTCCCAAGATAATACTTGGCCGCGATTATACAAAGTTGTGACAAATGTCTCATATGACTTAGATAACTTGTTGAGAAGCGAAATGGCCATGTCTTCACTAGAGATCTGCCTACCACATAGTGCTAATTTATGCTGGTAGTCCTCGAATTGGGCTATGACCTTGGTAATTGTGTCGTGTGGCCTAATGGGCAAATTATGCAACTCGGCCTCTAATGCATATATCTTCAAAGGGGTCTTGTCTTCATACAAAGCGGCTAATATATCCCACGCATCCTTAGACGTCTTGCAGGCAGTGATATGTCTTTTCGTCAATTTGTTGTAGGCAAGTAACAGCTGACCTAAAGCTCTTTTTTCCTTGACATTCCACACATGCCAATTGTCTAAGTTGGTATCCCTAGTTGGGTTCGGGGTCTGACCCATCTACTACTTCATGAAGGAGATTCGTATAGAGATAGGCGCGCATGACATCTTTCCATAAATTGTAATTTTGGCCATTAAGGCGTTCATCCTTAGGCATAAAAATAGGGGTGAAAGAGGGTAAGAAGTGAGCCATAGATGATGAGCTACTTTCACTTTGTTCATTACAAAGCTTCGAGTGATGAGTGTTTAGGAACACTATTAAAATCTCTTGCCAAAAATGTTGCATAAAAAAATAATGGCAAAGCTGGAGATGAACACTCTTGACACCATACTAAAAAAAATCCTTGAGAGGGGGGGGGGGGGGGCTTAGAGTAGCCCTGCACTTGCATAAGATGAGCCGATGCAAGATAAGAGGACTTAGATTAGTCCGTTGCACACCGATTGAGACTTAGGGTAGGCTGACACACTTGGAGAGATCTTGTGGGTGGGCTTAGAGTAGCCTCCAACCCACACCTGTACACACAATTTCTTCGTTCCTTATATGCTTGATAGTTACAAGGTTGGCACTTAGTGCCAAATAAGGTGAGCCAAAGTAATAGATGTGATACCATGGCGAGTTAAGAACCCTTGGGAGAAGTAGAAAAGATCCCTTGATAAGAGAGTCCTTAGTGAGAAAGGAGGAAATAGGCCTTTGCCTTTTGGAAATACAAGACAATCCGTTGATGAGGGCCAAAACTAAGTTTTACACTAAAAGATACAAGATAAATCTAAGGAAAGGCACTCTGAATATTGGTGTAAGTATTGAGAGTTGCACTATGAGCTCGCTCAATTGCTAGGCAAAGGGTAAAGAACCGATCATCCAAATAGTCAGAGTGTGGTGGGGTCTATTTTCAGAACCGAAAACAAATTCATTCTTCTGATCATATAAAATGAAGCAGACCCTTATCTTGACATCATTAGCAGCTCTTGTACGAATGCATAAAACCAAAAAACGAATACAATGTATCGGTGTAATTCCTTGTTTTTAGCAACGTAGAAGATGCATGCCTGACTGGATACCTTTCTTTCTGTTAAATGGGAAATGGAGAAGATGCGCTACAGATAAATATAGATGCCCAGTCTGCCACCGCCGCCTGCACACAGAACTCGCTTTCTCTCTCTCACTGTCGCTTTCTGATATGGTTTGCAGCACATTCAAACCGCCACTTTTATGGCCTCTGCTGTGCAAGGTTGGCTGAAGCGAGTGGTGTTCACTCTTTCTCTATGTTATCCAGGGTGGCTCAGACAATTGGCCAATAAGACTCCAGGATGCCTGAGCTCCACGTCGCCACGTCCTGTGCAACTGCTCAAGCTCGACAATTTTGCGCATGGCATCTGTTGGTCTGGTGCCACAGAAAACTGATCATTCTCAAGGCGTTTGTCTTCCTAATGTAGGAGCTGTACATGCAGCCTTCTTCAACGTCAGCATTAACGTGTTGAATGGTTACGCAGGGGGGATGAAGTTCCAGGTGAACTTGGATATGGTGATGTTCTCGACTACCCTGTGTCCGAGCGAGGAGCCACCCCCGGCGAAGCGCCTCAAGACTAGCGCTCAACAGGAAGAGCAGGAAAGGGAAAAGGAGCTGCTTGTTCTACCCAAATCCAGAGCCCCACCTTCTTCCAACAACAGCACCTGCAGTAGCAACAATGGCGGAAGCGGCGTCATTTCAAGCTGTGACTCTTTCGCCTCCTTAGACTTGATATTCTCGATTGCAATATCATTTGTCCTCCCTAGTGCACTGATCAGATTAGTTCAATAGAGCCGATGGGCTGCTCTGGCTCTCTTTCACGCTCGTGTCTCTCTGAGCTCGCAGGAGTAGTGAAGCAAGTTGGCTTCTCTCTCTCTTGGTTTCGAGCCCGCTTCAGATTGCTAAAAAAGCGCTTCAGAGCGCCATTGCCCCGTATGTGTGCACGTTGGACAGACTATCTGAACTTGATCCTTGCGAGCTGCATTCGCCAACAACGCAGAGCCTTTCTTTCTTACAAATCTAGCACCATCACACTGATGACACAGGTCCTTTCGGGAAAAGAGTAGGGGATAGGCAGTGCCAAGAAGCGCAATAGCAATTGCACCAGCTATAAGATAGGTGGTTCGCTCGGGAGAGACATCTCCTACGGCACATGCAAGACGAGCCCTCCCTTTGTTCACTTTTCTTTGG
This sequence comes from Ceratopteris richardii, assembly GCA_020310875.1. Taxonomy (NCBI): domain Eukaryota; kingdom Viridiplantae; phylum Streptophyta; class Polypodiopsida; order Polypodiales; family Pteridaceae; genus Ceratopteris; species Ceratopteris richardii. The sequence continues at coordinate 136,189,102 of CM035422.1, forward strand.
AGGCTGGGAGCTTTGAGTGAGGGTAGACCTCGGAGATCGGAGAAGCTCTTGCTCACTATCCTCTTTTCGTTGGGAGTGGCAATGGAAGCAGAAGGAATGACACACGCAGCAGGTTAGTTGTAGTTGTCCATCGATAACATCCGCTCGAGTCCAGGCCCGAGAGAGAGGCCCGCAAACGGGATTAACACAATTGTCGGTTATCAGCTCAATGCAGCACCACAGATAGCACTAACACCTCCGTCATAAATAATGATTATGCAATGAAGCAATAAGTATGGAAGTTGACACACAACGGTGGACAATGGAGTCGAAAGTGTTTACACGCACTTCCAAAGGTTGAGATGAACCATCAATTTCGTAAAAATGATTACAAAAAAAATGAAGCAAACCAATAAAGAGTGCTGCAAAAGAGGGTGGGTGGGAGGAGAAAATGGGGTATAAGGGATGCAAAATAATGAGTAAGAAGGGGTGGGAGGGTGGGCAAATGGGCAAATTGAGGTCCAAAGAGCACAAAAGAGATGGCAAAAGCTTCTCGCAATAGGGAGAAAGCAAGACCACCAACGCTCAAGCACCACCACCACCAAAACGACTGCCAAACGCACCATCAAGACCTCCACCTAGCGCTCTGATACCATGTAGAGAGTACGCATGCGGAAGCAAAATGAAAAGTAAAGTACTCTCACAGAACAAAGAATGTGTGAGACACAAAATGAGTAGACCATGAAGTGGGTAAACTCATGTGGATTAGAAATGAGCTTGCCAAGAGCATAGAATGGGCTCCTCAAGCTTCTAACCATGTACAAATGAGGGGAGAGGCCATCCTTATATAGATTTGGGAGGGGCTCTCAAAAGTACATCATATGTGGGATAAGTCTCCTGAAAGGAGAATGAATACAACTGATAGAAGCACATGACAAGGTACCCAAGTACAAAGGAAGTACAATATAAAATGGAAATAGACTGGAAATGGAGTGCCTCCTGGATACAAAATGGAGATGCACTCATGCGGATACAAATGTACATGAAGTAGGAGCGATTATGTCGTCAACATGGAAGACTACTCCACCCATTGGATATTCCCAATGGGAAGTGGGAGAGTATCTCCATGGATTTTATAGTTGGATTAACTAAGACATAGAGAGGCCACGACTATCTCTAGTTAATTGTGGGTAGGTTAACCAAAATGGCTAGGTTTATTCTGACATGTACTTCAATAAATACACCTGAGTTGGCTCGACTTTTTGTAGAGAACTTATAAGAGTTATATGGTCTTCCTTTAGACATAGTTTCTAATTGGGATAGGAAGTTTACTAGCCACTTTTGGAGAGCACTCTTCAAAAGTTTGGACATGTGACTTAGCATGAGTACGGCCGAGCATCCACAATCGAATGGGCAAACAAACATGGTTAACCAAATCCTATAGGATATTCTTCGAGCATATGTAAATGAAAGGCAAACTAATTGGAAAGAGTACTTAGCTATATTAGAGTTTGCACATAGTAGTGCCAAGCACTCATCCACCAGGCACAATCCATTTATGCTTATGTACATGTTTTAGCCAAGAATCCTTATGTAGTAGGATTGCATAATGAGAAACTTCAAGCTGCAAAGGAATTCTTCAAAGAGATGAATAATATGCTTAGGCTTGCTAAGAGTTGTATTAGGAGAGTGTAGGATAGGGCTAGAGCCTATGCTAACCCTCAAAAGAGAGACATCAACTTTGAGGTAGGAGAGAAAGTCTATCTTAGAGTTCCATCTAGATCTGAAACCATGAAGGCGGGACCTTGTAATAGCCAGATCCATCCAGTATTTCATGTTAGTTGGCTTAAGAAAAGGCTAGGTGAATCCAACAACCTCATTCCAGATAGTGAGGTAGTAGAGCCTATTTATATTCAGTCTATTCCACATGAGCCAGAGAGCATACTATGCACTCGAGATAAACACACGAGAAATCACTTATATAAAGAGTGTCTAGTAAAGTGGAAATATCGTTCAAAACATAGTGCCACATGGGAGTAGGTTAGCACCCTTTAGAGAGAGTTTCCTAGATTTAGATTACCTTTCCAAGAGTCTTCTTAAGGGGAAGGATATGGGGAAACAACATGAAGATGTGACCATGTACATCACATACATGGGGATATAGTGGGATTACTATCCCATTGATTCTCTCTTTCTGTGAGACCTTCCAATACTATTTTTTAGGGCAAACATGGAGATAAGTGGAAGAAAATGTGGGGTCACCATAGAAGAGATGATATGAACCATCTCCTAGGCTCATTTAGAAGGGCACACACATGAATGCCATGTGGCACTCATGTGTGATGCCACCTTAAGGACACGAAGATAGTAATTGAAGAGGGAATCAAAGAGCAAGGTACCTTGCTGGGAGGAATTCAATTAAAAAACTGTCCATGTGCATTTGATGTGCAGCCTATCATCATCTTTCGCAATTAATATGCTACTCAACTCCCAAAAATGGAGGTTTTTATGGGGAAGTCCATCTTATATAATGTTATATGGGGGTCACCATAGAAGAGATGGTATGAACCATCTCTTTGGCTCGTTTAGAAGAAGAAGGGCACACACATGATTGCCATGTGGCACTCATGTGTGATGCCACCAACAGGACTCCAAGGTAGTAATTGAAGAGGGAATCAAAGAGGGGGGGTACGCGATTGGGAGGAAATTAATAAAAAACCTCTCCGTGCGCATTCGAATGGTGGTCTATCATCATCTTCCTCAATTAATCTACTGATCAAGTCCCAAAAGTGGAGGTTTTCATCGAGCATTCCATCTTATATTAAGCATCATTTGACAATGTCAATTTTCTTCAACATGGCTCTTCATTGCAACTTGGTTGCTTCACATGAGTGACTGTTGCAAACATTCATTACATTGAACTTTTAACAACCATGTGCTTAAAGAGGAATATGGTTAATCATTTGTACTAAAAGACGCTAAGCAACCAATCTTCAAATTTCCTATTTCACCTCCTTGGGATGCCATTTGATCCTCTTCTTAAAGAGGATGACAATTTGTGAAGCTTGTTTTCTTCCCCCCACTATCTAGAACATCCACTTCACCCTCGTGCAAACATACATGTCTCTCTTTGTTTCCTCTTTCTCTATATCTCATTAACCCATATGATAGATAGACTTCTTCTCATGTGCTCCAAAGATCCATTGGAGAAAGCTACGCATGCATTAGGAACTACCTGGAGTTTGAGGACTTTGAAAGCATATGAATAACACAAGCGAGAAGAAGAATCTTGAAGAACAACACAACATTTATTGTATTATCAATGAAATGAAAAAAGATAAGTGACCCATTAGGGTTATATGATACAAGCTAGGGCAGAAACCTCTAGAAGAGGGAAAAAGTATCGAGCAATCCTAAGTAGTAGTGATGGAGTGAACAAGAAGGTAGCCCTCATGTATAAGGAAGTTCCAAGCTATATGGAATGAAATCAATCCACAAAAGGAAGTAAGCCCAAAGCTTTGCAAAAAGCTTCAAAATTCTAGGCAGAACCTTTGTGAAGGGGTCTACAACATTATCCTATGTGGGAACATAAGCCAAATTGATCTCTCTAGGAGAAAGACTCCATGATATGATGATAGTCCACCTCGATGTCCTTTCTAAAAGCATGGAGCACATGGTTCCTTGCAACTTCCAATGCGCTCTTGTTGTCCGTAAATGCAGTGCTCGTAGAAGACTAAGCAACACTTAAATAAGATAAAAGGCATTTAGGCCACAAAAACTCAATAGTCACTATGAAAGCTTCTCTATGCTCAACTTCACAAGTAGAAGTGACCTCAATAGAGTACACGCTATGCATGAGATACCAAGCATGAAGCAAACATTGTTGGTGGATATAGGAGTTTCATAGAAACATGCCGAATTTGAGTAAATAAAAGCATGTAAATGTGACAGTAATGACCCCCCCATGGAATAAAACAATCAAAGAAGCCAAATACCACTCAAATAGCCAAACATGTGCTCAACTACTTAGGAATGCTTCACACTTGGGCAATACATAAACTTGGTCATTTGAGAGACACAAAACTGAATATTAGGCAAAGATATGCACAAGTAAATAAAGCATCCAATAACCTATTAATAGAGAGCAATATCAAATGCATCTCTAGCATCATGAAGACTCAACAGTAAACCTATTCCAAGGGAATGGCAATGGGTTTGCAATATTTAAGTCCAAAACACCACAATAATATGTTAATATATTTCATTTTACGCAAAGCTATTTTCCCATCAACTTTCATATATTAAATGTACAAATAATGATGCAGATGTCCCAAATCTCACATCTTAGAAGAGGCATGCAAATCAACCTTAAATTCAGCAATATGCTTCACATTAGGAACAATTAGAAGCATATCATGAACATATACAATAGTGATAACAAGTACATCATCTACATGCTTAACATATAAGGTGCTCTTAGTTGAAATTTTCTCAAATCGAGAAGTAGGATGTATCTTATCATACCAAGCATATAGTGCTTCCTTCAAACCATACAATGCCTCCTTCAACATACATACTTTGTTTTCATGCCCCTTTTGCACAAAACCAAACGGATGAAATACATACACTTCTTCATGTAAATCACCATTTAGAAATGTATTTTTAATGTCGAACGAGTGAACATTGAAGCATGATGAGCTACAAAGTGCACAAATGCTATGAACGGTGGTCATTCCGCATGCGACATGAAAGGCCTCATCAAAATCAATGCCCTTCTCTTAAGCATAATCTTTGGAAAAAAACCTTGTCTTATAGGTATCATTTCTTCCATCGGGCTTACATTTCATGTTGTATACCCATTTGGTGGAAATTGCCTTTTTGCCTAGAGGAAAAGCACATAAAGAATAAGTACCTTTCTTCATAAAAAAGGCTAGATACATTCATTGCATCACAATGTGATGCAAAAGAAGGATTATGAGAACCTGAACAAGCACAATATCAAAAAGGTGCATCTAACTTGCTATCTCTCAAAGTCAGTACCAATGATTTAGACATAGTTTTTGTGTAAGGAATTGAACTCACAACCTCTTGGTTAGGAATGTGATGGGCTAACCACTTGCCCCAAAAGCCATGGTTGAGGATTACTTCCTAATCCTCTCTCTTAGGGTGTAGTTCAACCATCTCCTATCTCTCAAGGGTGTGTTTCAATCACTTTATTACATTCTTCCCCCCTTGGTCAATCATTGTCCTCAATGATCTGCTCTTGTATCCCTCTGGCCTCGATGATCAACCCCTTGAACTCCCTAGGTGCCCTTGAATTGATGTCCCTCAACCTCGCACAGTTTCTTGAACCTTGTTCGCAACCTTGGTCTCTTGAACCCTTGCTCTCAACCTTGGTGTCTTGAACCTTCTTGTTCGCAACCTTGGTGTCTCTAGCCCTTGTTCTCAACCTCAGACTTGAACCTTGTTCTCACCCATGCTTGGTATCTTGAACACTCAATCAAGTGTCACCCAAGGATTCCCAAGGAATTCACACTTCCAAGCTAGCTCATTGGAAGTTCGTTCCGAGAGCTTTCCAACAATATATTACACGCCTCAATCCGACCTACGAATTGAGAGATACACCCCAATCATTATAATGTCCATCCTTGAAACTGACGTGCGCGCCTTCCACAATTCCTACCCTTTCACATAGAGGATGCCCAAGCGCCTTTTTTAGAGGCCATTGGACCATTCCACCTTGCCCAATCCTACTTCCTAGGCTTTGATACCAATGTAAGGACTTGAACTCACAACCTCTTGGTTAGGAATGTGATGGGCTAACCACTTGCCCCAAAAGCCATGGTTGAGGATTACTTCCTAATCCTCTCTCTTAAGGTGTAGTTCAACCATCTCCTATCTCTCAAGGGTGTGTTTCAATCACTTTATTACATTTTGCCTCCTCTACGTCAACTCTCTCATCAATAAGTGCATCATGTAATTCTACATAAAAAATGGAATGATCTACATCATCATTTGAAAACTGTAAAAGCTAAGAAATTGTCTAACTAGGACAAGCACTTGATTGCCCACCTAGAAAATGAGGCAACAAAATATCATATTAATTCTTTGTGCTAATTGATGTCTCCATGGTACATGAAATCAAAGGCTAAATAAACAACATCATGGCTGTCCAAAATGCATTGAATGTCTAGATGATAGAGACGATAGCCTTTGCTTTCACAATTGTATCCAATAGAAATACATTTTATAGTCTTATCATCCAATTTTGTATGTTGTTTAGGCACTAGTGCATATGTTTGACAACCGAAAACATGCAAATGAGCAAAAAATAACTTTTGACCATGTCAAGTCCCATATGGAGTGATACATTGCAATGATTTGATAGAGCAGCTATTAACTACATATGTTGCACATGTAATAGCCACAATACACAAACTCTGTAGTAAAGCCTCACTTTTGAGCATACATCTTACCATTTCCATGAAAAAAATGTTCTTCTTCTTAACAACTCAATTTCTTTTCAGTGTATATGGTACTATATATTGATGTTTTATCCCACTCTTAGCTAGAAATTGATGGAAGATTTCTCCTCCAAATGGAGAACAAGAAGCTTGGACCCTGCCCAAGACCTAGTTGCTCTAAGACCAGTACTCACTAAAACTAATATAAGTCTTCAACCTACTATTCTATTAGTTTAAAATTTGATGGTGCAACTCACACACCATCATTTATCCCGCATTTTCAAGCGCTAACATCAAGCTGGTTTGCGAGTATTGAATCGTGAACCAATAGTCTAGTGCTTAATGTGTTAACCTCTATACCATGCATCTTCAACAACAAATTTCACTTTATATGCTCATGGACTGAGTACTTTAAGGAATGAGAGTAGCTTAGTAATAGTAACACTTTGGATCTTGAATTGTGAAGTTTAGGATTCAAAACCTAGAGTGCAATTTGACGTTAATCTCCTAGAAAGTGGGATCTAAGGGGGTTCTCGAAGGTACGTCTGTTGTTCCTTTCAAATTAAAGACTAACTGAAAGAGTATATCACTCACGGATAATTGAAAGTGTCATATATGTGTGTGTGTCTATGGAGTGTTGATTTTTTATGGCTGTATTGCCCATTTTTAGTGTTTTTGAATGTAAATAAAACTAATGATTTTTATTACCCGTTGAAAAATGAACCAAAATGGTAATATAATAAAATAAAGCTAATGATTTTTATTACCCATCAAAAAATGAACTAAAATGGTAATATACAGGTATGAAATTGTATTAACTTGCAAAATTGAAGGGTAGAGCTACCCGTCAAAGTACAACACTGTGTGTGTATATATGTGGGTAGAGAGAGAGGAAGAGAGAGAAGGGGAAGATAGAGGTGCCCAAGTCTTATGATTGGACATTGGTTGTTTCCTATGTTGACATCATCTACATTCTGGTATTGAGGTCACTCGGCTGTGGACCTTGCAATTTTGAGGGCTATGACTGAAAGGATGTGGACAAAGTCCTAGTTCCATGCCTTCTTGTATATAGTGCATCAATGCAGCCTTCTTTTTTAGAAGGCTAGGAAATGTATTATCAAGAATGCTCCAATTGTAAGGGGTTATGCTCACCAGCACTTTTTTTTTAGTTTTGATCTTCTACCTACTATTCCATTAGTTTGAAGTTTGATAGTGCAACTCACACACCAAGGAGCCCCCACTTTCAAGCGCGAACATCTAACTGGTTTGCTAGTAGCCCAATGTGTTAACCACTATACTATGCATCTTCAACAACAAATTTCACTTGATATGTTCATGGGTTGAGTACTTTAAGGGATGAGAATAGTGCAGTAATGCTAACACCTTGGGGCTTGAATTGTGAAGTTTAGCATTCGAAACCCGGAGTGCAATTTGACATTAATCTAAGGGGGTTCTCGGAGTGCAATTTGACATTAATCTCCTAGAAAGTGGGATTCTCGAAGGTATGCCTGTTGTTCCTTTCAAATTCAAGAGCAAATGAAAGAGTAAATCACTCACTCCTAAGAAAAAAATATATATAATTAAAAGCGCCATACATATAAATATATATATATATAGAGAAAGAAGAGGAAGCTAGGGGTGCCGAATCTTATGATTCGACATCGGTTGTTTCCTATCTTGACATCAAATCTACATTCTGGCGTTGAGGTCGCTCGGCTGTGGACCTTGCAGGAAAGTCTCTTGTTCTTTTGTCTCGACACATACCTTTTGCAGAAAAGGTAGCCCGGCTGAGCTCACATCGACGAGCGAATCGATAATCCTTCTATTTTGCTCTCGAGTCTTGAGACTCGGGACTCGTCGAGAGGTTCACAAGTTCACAACGCCCTTCCTTGTACACAAGAAATGACACACGCGATCACATCGTCAACATGTGAAATTTGTGAAGCATAACTTGCGCTGATTAAACAGACAAATAGACGTCGCATCAACTTTTTTTTTCTTTTGACTGTACATCTGCTTCATCTCTGAGAAGAAAGATTAGCTGCAATCAGTGGGAAAGATTAGCTGCAATCACTGGGATCAGTTGAACATTTCAAATTTTTCGTACTAAAAAAAAAAAAAAAAAAAACTTCCAACATCCTATGCATGCCTCCATTAATTCCTGCTTTGTGAGTCGCGCAAATGTCTGTAAAGCTGTGTCAAGAGTAAACGTAGTCTAGTGTGCTCGTCAGTGGCTACGTACCTACGGTTTAACTTCTGCGTGCATACCTGTGCGTTTTTTTTGGACCCTTAAAAAAAAAGCTAGGCCGAGGCCTAATCTCCAGACTCCATCATTGAATCAAGAAAAGAAGATTCTACAGTGGTGGTCCATCTTCTAATTGAGCGCGATCCTCATGCGTACGACGTTGCAGGTTCTCGCACATGGTGTGCAAAAGCTTCAACCTGTTCGCAGGTCTAAAGCAGATCCTCTGCCGAAACATGGTGGTCGATAATGGAGATTGCACTTCCGCCGACCTTCATCTTAACGAAAGAAAAAACATCAGATCTTTTGCACAATGCCAAGGAGCAACGAACCATGATGCAGCGAAGGCGGAGATGATTACGCCTTGCCAACCGAGCACGTAACAAATTTGTACCTCGACAGATGCATCCATTGATGCACGTGATTTCTGACATACATGATTACATCCCTTGCTATGCAGAGCTCCCAAACGTAACGACAAAAGCATCAATCTGGGCTTTAATGATGAACGTTTTCTTGTGGGAAATGCGTGTGCATGTATATGCGTATGTGTGTAGTGATGAATCGTTGGATGGTTATTGATTGAATGCGATTTTTTTTTGTCTTTTTTTTTTTAAATTTCCTTCTTCCCTGAAAATCAAAAGATGGAAAATATACAAACAAAAATGTTGTAATTTATAAAAGATCTATGGAGAGCATACTTCCAGTTTCAGCTAGTTTTTCCAATCACACAGACTATAAAATGTTTAAACACATGTTCAGCTATCAAAATTTTGGGTCATATCTACAAAGAAGATATATATTTTTACAGATAAGCCTAGCATACTTCTTCCAAAGATACTCCTCATTCTATGACTCCAAGTTTTACACTACGTTTTCAAAAGATTTTTGCCATGCAATATTCTTTTTAAAGACTCAGGTCTTGTTAAGGATTGTGCACTTATTGGTGCTCCCTATAGATGAGAAGAAAATGAGTCTTAATCTTTCTTTGCTTCTTAAGGGTTTTGCACCATGGTGGTTGAAAATCAAACGTGCTAGCTCTTATATTAGTATAGATTTCCTTGCCCAATTCTTCGGGACTTTGTTCCTACTACTCTTGAACTTTCAATTCTCTATTACGAACCATAAATGAAGTGTCTTGTTCCTCTCATTAGGTGAAAAAGATAAGTTTAAAGCAAAGTTTCAAAGATGTTACAAAGCTATGTCCATAAGATTGTATGTATCTTGTTGGATCTTAACAATGTTCTTCATGATAGTACATAAGTGAAAAAAAATCGATTTCATTTACTATGCAATTGATCCATAAAATCTATAACTCTTGAGCGTGTGGTGTCATGTTATCACGGAGATACACTGACTATTTAGTGAGGGTCTCATGAGGTGCCACTTGCTAACTAGAAAAGAATTGAAATTCCTATGTTGGGACTTGTGGCATCCGAAAGACATTCGTACTACTGATGTTTCCTTGTATTTCCTAAACTTTGGAGAGAACCCTAAATGCAGTATACATACTATTTTAGAAAAAAACAAGACTTTCTTTCTCTATAAGCTCCCCAAGCCTTTGGGGATACGATGTTGGGGATAACGAAATTCATGGTTGAACATGTTTTCAAAAGCTAGTGATATAGAGAGTAGAACTATGCATAATAGAGCGTGAAAGAGGTACTCTAAAAAAAGAAACAAAAACCAAAGATTCGAGAATTTGTGCCACATTTCCTTAGTCAACAAAACAATGGTCTTATTAATAAAATGAAAGTAATTTCCAAAGCAATTTTTTTGAAAAGAGGAAGTTCAGCCAAAGCTTAATATCCCTTTTCTTGAATTGATTGAAAGAAAAATTCTACAATTGAAAGAGCATAGTACCCATGGGAACTCCCATATCCCACAAAGCAGGGGTTAGACTACCCAAAGGCAAGCACTCAAAGAAACAGCCCGAAGGCATCCAGTTTAATATTCAAAGGCATTACACTAGCCTTAGGCCCATACATGTTCTGATGGAGAGTGTTAATCTCCAAAAGAACAAGTTGACCTTGAATCTAGATCACCTCTATATCAAGATCAACTTTAGACTCCACCTAATTTAGAGAACTTTCACCAATTTACCAGAAAATTGATTGTTCTGAAAAATTCAACTTCTTCAGAAAAAGTCTGCTGCAGATTAATCACTCATTGACTAATCAATCCTGTAAAGTTTTTGATAAAACTTTGCACAACACTTCGCCTTAAGGTTGCGCAACTTTGCCAAGTTAAATCTCTCAAAAAGATTAAGTACACACTGAGAAATGTGTGAAACACTTTACCTATGTCTGAAAGTGCTTCTCTGCAATGGCGACTTTGACACCTGCAACTTCTTAGCACTGGTTCTCCCAACTCTGAACCCGTTTGATCAAGATCTTCTAGCCATAGATAGCTTACCTTCCAACTTAGATTTTGAGCCCTCACTTGTGTAAAACTTTACACTGTAGACTGAGCACTGACCATTTCTTTGAAGATGAAATGTGCGCCAGATTTTTCGACTCTTAGAACATTCTTACATATGAATGTTCCTAATCAAAATTCTCTCAACCTGATTGCAATTAACCTCTCAAATTCTAGCCATAGATAGATTAGCTATGGACTTAGATACGTGCAGAAGGATTTCTCAAAAGATTAAACACAAAAGGAGCAGACAGTAAAACATCGGGCGCAAGTTTCTCGATTTCTTCAGAAAAATTTACATTCAAGTGAGGATGGATAATTCACTCACTTCCAATGTGTCTAATGACACTAATTTCTCTCTCCCTATTCTCAAATCTTCTTCTGCTCTATTTGCCCGACATTTTCCAACATATTTATAGATGAATATATACAAGTGTATGACTTAAACAAAGGTATAAGTCAGCTAATGTACATATGTGTACATATCTTTGGGTTTTCTGAATATGTCCTTCCTTCAACCATCTGACTTTGTTTTCTTCTTGACTCCTTGACTTCATTTCTCCATAATCCTTCAATTGATGATTGTCATGCACCAACAGCTCCCCCTCAATCATTAATTGAGGTTCTTTTCTATCTTCTTTACTCTAGCCATATCCTTGAATCTTTGTAGTTTTGGTCCATCTAGACTTTTAGTCATCATATCTGCAACTTGATCTTTTGTGGGAGTGTGTATGACTTCAATCTCTTTCTCAATGACCTTCTCTCTCAGAAAATGATACTGTATTTCAATATGCTTAGTTCTAGCATGAAATACAGGATTAGCTGCCAAGTATAATGAACTCATATTGTCTCCACAAATAATAGGAGTACTCTGAATCACATCAAAAACTTTCAAAAGGGTCTTTAGCCATATTACCTCTTTTGCAGCTTCCACCATACCTTTATATTCTACCTCTGTGGATGACAAAGCAACTGTATGTTGCTTCTTAGAACACCATGAAATCAATTTGTCTCCTACATAGCACAAGTATCCATGTGTTGATCTTCTATCATCCACATTACCTGCCCAATCTGCATCACTATATATCTTGATTCTTGTATCTGAAGTAAACCCATAGTACAACCCTTCTTTGAGTGTACCCTTGATGTACCTAAGTACTCTTTGTCCTGCAATCCAATGTTCCTTTCTAGGACAATGCATGAATTGTGAAAGTACACCAACTGCATATGACAAGTCAGGCCTTGTCAATGTAGCATAAATCAAGCTACCAACCAAACTTTGATAGAGTTTCATATCTCTGAACTCTTCTCCTCCAAACCTAGACAATTTATGGTTCACTTCCAAAGGTGTAGGTGCAACCCTGCAATCTTCCATTTTAAATTTGGTTAGCAAATTTTTAAGATACCTTTCTTGGGTCACATATACTCCATGTTGAGTATAAGAGATCTCCATTCCCAAGAAGAATGATAGGTTCCCCAAATCACTGATTTTGAACTCTTTCTCCATCTGCTTCTTGATCATTTGTATCCCTTTATCATCTGTTCCTGTAAGTATTATGTCATCAACATAAATACAAACATAAATAAACCCATCTTCACTTGCTTTGACTAGCAAGCTACTATCTGCCTTTGATGCTTGAAATCCAAGATCATTCAAGAATTTTACAAGCCTATAATTCCAAGCCCTTGGGGCTTGCTTCAACCCATACAAAGCTCTCTTGAGCTTACATACATAATTTGGACTCACTTGATCTTTGAACCCATCTGGTTGCTCCATGTAGACTTCATCTGAAATGTAACCATTCAAGAAAGCATTTTTAACATCTAATTGAGACAACTTCCAACCTTTACAAGCAGCAATTGCAATGAGTGTCCTGATGGTTGTCATCTTTGCCACAGGACTATAAGTCTCATCATAGTCCACTCCATATGTCTGTGCATACCTTTTCACAACAAGTCTAGCTTTGTACCTAGACACACTTCCATCTGCAAATCTCTTTGTTTTGTAAACCCACTTACATCCAATAATCTTCTGACTATTAGGTTTAGGAACCAAATCCCATGTTTGATTCTCTATCAATGCATCATACTCCTCTTGCATAGCATCTTCCCAATTCTTCTTCCCTTTGGCTTCTTCATATGTAGAAGGGTCTTCATCTGCTTTTACCAAATAAGCATAATCTTTAGTAGTTAAGAATGAAGTGTCATAGCTACACCTTGTACGTTGCCATTTGTGCCTAGATGATCTTCTAACTTCTGCATTTCTTGAGGTCTCTGGTTCATCACATTCTGGATCAAACCTTGGCATCTCTTCAACTTCAATCTGCACTTCATTACTCTCACTTTCATCAAGTAATTGAATCTTTGCTTTACCTTTCCTTTGTTCCACTACTTCTTCATCATCTGCATGTACATTATATTTACCTGCATACCAAGTACCTTGCTCATCAAATGTAACATCCTTAGATACAATAAATTGCTTTGTAGATGGACTCCACAACCTGTATCCCATTTGCTTATCATCATAACCAATGAATACATACTTTTCTGCCTTAGGCTCCAACTTATGCCTCAATTGAGATGGCACATATGCATATGCCAAGCATCCAAATATTCTGCAATGATCCAAGGTAGGTTTCTTACCCCACCAAGCTTCATATGGTGTCATACCCTGCAAAGCTTTACAAGGCAATCTATTAACCAAATATGTAGCTGTATTAACAGCCTCAGCCCACAAATAATTTGGGCAATTCTTCTCTTTCATCATGGACCTTGCAAATTCAACAAGAGTCCTATTTCTTCTTTGTGCTACCCCATTTTGTTGAGGAGAGTACCTGCAAGTAACTTCTCTCTTTATACCTGCATTCCACAAATAATCATTGAACTCATTTGAAAAATACTCTCCCCCTCCATCTGACCTTAGTCTCTTCAATTTTTGACCTGTAATCCTTTCTGCATATGCATGATAGTGTTTAAATGTATTAAACACTTCTGACTTTTCCTTAATCACATAAATTGTGATCCACCTGGTAGCATCATCAACATATATGACATAATATCTTGAACCATTTATACTAAAGTCCTTTGAAGGACCCCACACATCTGTATGCACCAATTCAAGTCTTTCTGAATACATAAATCCATGCTTGGAATAGGATTGCTTATGAGCCTTACCTAATTGACATGCCTCACATCTGTATGTCATGTGTTGACCTGCAATGTTAGGCATTCCAAGCACTGAATCATTGTTAATCATTTCTTTGATACCTCTTTCATTAAAGTGTCCAAGTCTTTTGTGCCAAAGATCCAATTCTGACACCTTCTGCTCTCCATATGTGAACATAGCATGTCCAACATTTCCTTGTACCTTCAATGTGAAAAGCCTTCCTTCTTTCTTTCCTGCAATAACTTGTTTATACCCTTGACTAGGGTCTTCCACATAAACTCCATCATTGGTAAACCTTACCTCATAACCTTTTTCCACAATTTGACCTACACTGATCAAATTCTTTGGAATTGTGGGAACATAAAGTACCTTACTCAGAAGAGTGCTCCCATCCTTAGCCTTGACTGAACCAATTGACTTTACCTTATGCTTTGTATTATCACCTGTCTGAACTGTATGATTAATTGCATTATGATCTAGGTCAGTCATCAAAGCAATATTTCCACTTAAATGATTACTACATCCTGAATCAATATAGAACACTCTCATGTCCTCATGTGAGGTTTCACATGTATTCATAATGAGAGTCGAATCCTCCTTTTGATCTGATGCATAGTTGTAGTAGGTGTTATTATAGGATTGATTTTGGAAGTTTCTTCCACCACCTCTTCCAAAAGAATTCCTACCACCTCTACCTCTGAAATTTCCTCTCTGAAATCTACCACCTCTTGCTCTTTGATTAAAGTTCTGATAATTACCATTGTTTTGATTATTGTGCCAACAATCATGAGATAGATGATTGGTCTTACCACATATCCAACAAGCTCTTGCATTATCTTTGTTGTTTCTGCCTCTTCCTCTACTTCTGCCATTTCCTCTTCCTCTTATGAAGTTTGCTTGGTTTGATGTACCTTCTTCTTCACCTGATTGTTGCTTCCCTTTGTTGGCTTTCTTCTTGTCTTTAGAATACATTGCATGACCTGCACTCTTATCAACATCTCCTTTGACATCATTCTCAAAAGTTAGCATATGACCTAACAATTGATTCAAATCAGGAGTAAAGTGATCTAATGAAAGTTCTGTAGATAAAATGAAAGGCTTCCACTTCTCATCTCCTCTTAGCCCTGTAAGTATTTGTCTTACCAATTTGTCTTCTTCAATATCTTCATCAACTGCACCTAAAGAATCTGCAATGTCCTTCATCTTTGTCACATAATCAGAGATTGATTGTGAGGCCTTCTTCTTGAAGGTAGTAAATTCTGCCCATAGTGAAGCCTTCCTTGATTTGGTTGTATTTTGGAAATGCTCTTCCAAAGCATTCCAAATGTCACAAGCACTCTCAAGTCCTCTAATGTGAGGAAGCAAATAATCATTGACTGCCATGTAGATGATGCTTCTTGCTTGAGCATCCTTCTTCATCCAATTCTTCAAATCTGCAAGCTCCTCCCTAGTTGGAACACTAGGATCTCTGAATTCTGGCTTTTCTTCATCTCCTGTGATGTATCCTATCAGATCTTTGCTCATAAGGTGAGCTTCCATCCTCATAGACCATGCAGGATAGTTCTCTCTATCCAACTTTTCAATTTGGAGACTATCTCCCATCCTTGCTTCACCTGTAGTCTCAAAACTTTAACCTTTACAGATAATAAATGTACCTTTACTTCGAATGTTGCTCCTTCTGATCCTTTTGATGCTCTTTGTATGTCTTCCTTTGATCTTTCTTCAACCTTTACCCTTCTGCACCTTCAAAATGTAAAGATTTGTACTTCTGCAATAGTCGAAGTCTTCTTCTTCTCAATTTTGACACAACCTGCTCTGATACCACTGATGGAGAGTGTTAATCTCCAAAAGAACAAGTTGACCTTGAATCTAGATCACCTCTATATCAAGATCAACTTTAGACTCCACCTAATTTAGAGAACTTTCACCAATTTACCAGAAAATTGATTGTTCTGAAAAATTCAACTTCTTCAGAAAAAGTCTGCTGCAGATTAATCACTCATTGACTAATCAATCCTGTAAAGTTTTTGATAAAACTTTGCACAACACTTCGCCTTAAGGTTGCGCAACTTTGCCAAGTTAAATCTCTCAAAAAGATTAAGTACACACTGAGAAATGTGTGAAACACTTTACCTATGTCTGAAAGTGCTTCTCTGCAATGGCGACTTTGACACCTGCAACTTCTTAGCACTGGTTCTCACAACTCTGAACCCGTTTGATCAAGATCTTCTAGCCATAGATAGCTTACCTTCCAACTTAGATTTTGAGCCCTCACTTGTGTAAAACTTTACACTGTAGACTGAGCACTGACCATTTCTTTGAAGATGAAATGTGCGCCAGATTTTTCGACTCTTAGAACATTCTTACATATGAATGTTCCTAATCAAAATTCTCTCAACCTGATTGCAATTAACCTCTCAAATTCTAGCCATAGATAGATTAGCTATGGACTTAGATACGTGCAGAAGGATTTCTCAAAAGATTAAACACAGAAGGAGCAGACAGTAAAACATCGGGCGCAAGTTTCTCGATTTCTTCAGAAAAATTTACATTCAAGTGAGGATGGATAATTCACTCACTTCCAATGTGTCTAATGACACTAATTTCTCTCTCCCTATTCTCAAATCTTCTTCTGCTCTATTTGCCCGACATTTTCCAACATATTTATAGATGAATATATACAAGTGTATGACTTAAACAAAGGTATAAGTCAGCTAATGTACATATGTGTACATATCTTTGGGTTTTCTGAATATGTCCTTCCTTCAACCATCTGACTTTGTTTTCTTCTTGACTCCTTGACTTCATTTCTCCATAATCCTTCAATTGATGATTGTCATGCACCAACATGTTCTACCATAGAAGGGGGTTGAACTCTCACCCCCGCCTCAAGAGGCAAAAGGCCCAACCACCCACACTAACGTGCATAACCACAAAAACAAAATTGAGAGAAGCTCATAGAAAAACGTAAATAAAATTTAAAACTGTGTCATTAATGCAAGATTATTCAAATCTGATATGCTTATTTTGTTTCGAGTAAAGACTACTAAATTTTCTATTTTTTATCAAGTTCGAAGTGCTTCTCGTGTTGTTTGGAGGTATGATGGTAAGGGAAGGAGTGATAGGAATCAAAAAGTACAAAGCTTTCTGGACAATTTTGAATGCGAACCTCTTAAGGAATTGTGAGCATCATTGCATGCTATTTTTTTCCTTCTTTTATGCATGATGTCTAGAATATCTATGCATATGTGAGTAATAGGTTATGCGAACCTCTTAAGATATTGTGACCAGCATTGCATACTATTCTTTTCTTCTTTTTTTGCATAATTTCTAGAATATCTATGCATATGTGAGTAATAAGTGTGAATTGCAATCACAATCACTACTAGAGTGCTTTGCATTCTACCCCTTGGGCACACTTGCTTATAACGATCACTTCATCTTATATCTACCCTTCAAAACCGAAGCAAATGCAACCATGATCTTGAACAAACATCCTACATGAGCACTCTCGAATGGGAATGGTCATGTCATCCTAACTACCCATATGAATTAAGATGATGGATCCGAATTCCTAGTTGTCTACAAAAATTTTGACCTTGGATGCTTGATGTGAAGTTAACCATGTGAGATCATGCCTAAAAATTAAGAGCATGATAATTCATCTACCAAGAAAAACTATGTGAAAGCAATGCGCAACTATCAATTCACTCAACCGTAAGTGAAAGTTTAGTAATTATGTGAAACATTTATTTTCTAGCTAAGGAAACATTTTTAAGTTAAATTTATAAAGATCAAAGTGAACTTAACTCTACATTTCTCCAAGTGATTAAGCAAGTAAGGAGCTTAGCCAAATGTTTAAGATGAATTCACATGAAAGGCAATTTATTTATTCCAAGTCCCATGAGTTTCATAGGAGCACGTTTTACCAAAGAGCCTAAAGATTCTTCTAGAAGCATCCAATTAGAGTTTACTCAGGTTGTGTCAAGTGAAATAGGACACATAATAAATGTTGTACCTTTGCAAGACATTCATGTTCTTCGTAGAGTACTTCATGAAGACATTAAAAGGGTCTTTTTGGCAGAGAGCACATCCAGAGGGCAACATGGGAGAGGGATGGCTCGTACAAGAGTCTCTTGTATTCATTACTGAGTTTCTACGCATGTCAAACCCAGAAATGCCTCGCTTATGGAGTGCTGATGAAGATGTCCATATCATAGGTGATCAACCTCAAGGTAGAGGGATGCAAAGAAAAATGGATGCAGCTTTCAAAGAGAAGGCATTGAAGTTTTACATCATTAACTCTGAGCCTATGTAGAAGTGGTTAGAAAGGTATGAGCTTATCAAGGAGGCAAATGCAAAGGACATAGCTCAATTTTAAAAGAATCGTTCCACTCGATTTTTACCCATTCTAGAAAGTTTTCGACCTCTTCAGCCCTTTCCAACAAGCAGATTGCTGGATATAGTGGTCTCACAAGCAAAGGCCGCAGGTGAAGATATCTCCAAAGAACAAGAAGAACTCGCAAAGGGATGTGATTGGGAGTACTCAAAATACGGTGCACAATGGTCTCATGGACCTCACTTTTGGATCGCACGAATTGATGAAAATAGGTCTACTTTTGATAATGGGGTGATGGTGAACTTTTTCCAAAAAAGTAGAGCTAATGCAAGAGATGACAATGCTCAAGAAGGCCAGCTAGATTATTGTCGAGTGATTCAAGATATCTTGAAGTTATCCTTCACGAAGTTTGATTACTTTGTTTTTTTATGTGAAATGGTTCAAAGTATTCACCTCTAGAAGAAACGCAACAGTGAGGGGGGATAAGAATGGTTTGCTTCAAGTCGAGTCCACAAAGTTATGGACACATGAAAGAGATAGATTTGTACTTCTCGAACACTGTGAACAAGTGGTTTTTATGTTAGATTCAAAAGAACCAAAGTGGCTATTTGTTTTACAAGTCTCCCTACATAAACAGAGATATGGACACATGAAAGAGATAGATTTGTACTTCTCGAACACTGTGAACAAGTGGTTTTTATGTTAGATTCAAAAGAACCAAAGTGGCTATTTGTTTTACAAGTCTCCCTACATAGCAGACAAATATGTGAGAACATAGATGTAGAAGAAAGCCCATCTGTAGTGGACTCTGAGATTCATTCGATAGTCACGGAGGAAGAGATCATTATCTGAGATGACGAGATCTTTTAAGAAGATGAGATACACGATGAAGCAAAAAATGATGATCAAGAAGAAGCTAGCATACCAAGAGATCTAGAAGTCACCAATGTAGAGATAGATATCCTCTGTGCATCAAATCTCCCAGAGGATGCTAGAATAGAGGATTTTTGAATCAAACACTTACCTATTAATTCCTGTTTATTTTTTTTTGGTATGTTCTTTTGTACACTACTATTTCTCTATATTACATTTATTATCATATGCTAACTATTTGAGTTCTTTTATTACAGAGCACAATGCGAGATAGTACTCCAGTCACTCCACATTCCATGATAGAGGAGCAACTCTTGGACTTTATATCTCAGGTGTCTATCACGTATATGGCCACTGCATAATAGTATTGGATTGCTTGTGGTAGCACTCCCCCTAGCCTCACTCCCATCGGCATCACTCCCACCTATGTCACTCCTGCCGACGTCACTCCTACGGCCCGGCTACTCCCACCAGAGGTACGTCTCTTGGCTTTATGACTCCACCACTACCACCTTCTTAAGCCATCCCTTAGTGGATCCAATAGTATACATATGCATTCAACACCTCACCATGATACAGGTGTTGCCCCATCCCGTAGGTTGAGGTCATGTTCTCAAGGAGGAGGTTCCAAGAGTGGATCTATAAGTGGCTCTAGAGGAGGCAGATGTTGTGGAGGCAATGCAATGGATGTTGTCGCCCAGTTCTACTCCTAGAGCGAGTATCTCATATCTAGGTATGCCACATGGGATGCCATGTGGTACACCACGTACACCTTGGGGTGCTCATGACCATGATGACTCCAAGGTGTATAGTATCCATGATGGAGCTTCCGTGATGGATGCAGTCACAAAGCTGGCCATGCATCAGCATATACGACAGCTTTGCTCCATAAAATTTTGACACTTTGTCATGTTGAAATGGAGTGAATAGGATAAAGATCATAAAAATTATATGATAGAGACGATCTATCACGAGTTCCAGCCAAAACATGGGCATCCTATCATCAACTTACATTGGATTCAACACACGGCACATGAGGTTAGGTCCTATCGATGATCCGAGGCTCGTGATGCTTTCAGAGTAGGCTTACCAAAGCTTGTATGGTTAGATGCTGAGGAGTGGGATATGATTCGTGACGAACAGCAGCAGACTCTTGACCAATATCACTGGCACCAAGATGTGGCAATCACATGTCTAGATACGATGAGACCATCATATTTGGGTAGTGATGGATATGAAACTATGTGTCACGAGTTTATAAGTATCATTTGGTGTATTGAATTTGTTTGTGTTAAGAATTTCATGCATGTTCATCTAACGTTTTGCATATTTGTTGTAGGAGTTGGTAGTGGGTCATCCTCCAACATGAACGAAGAAGGCTTATGGATATCCTCATGGATTGGTTGCACTGTTGGAGGACTTGGAGGGATGTGATGGGGTCATTTCATGGGAGCATCTATGATGAGGTGATGAACTTATAAACTTGGTTTGGTGTTTTTAGTTGTTGTTTGTAAATATCATGTCAATTTGTCTCTTTTCATGAATGTTCTTTATTGCGGGACTACTGATATAGATGTTTTGATCCTTCTGGCATGTGTATGGTAGAGGTGTACCACAATTTTGTATTTGTCTTATATATGGCAATGGTGCACCAAAATTTTCTATTTGGTTCCTATATGGCAGTGCTTTGCCACATTTTGTATTTGGCTCATACATGGCAGTGGTTTGCCACACTCTTGCACATGCTTAATTTATGGAATATATAACTTTTTTGTACATGGTTCATGGTTCATTCTGCTCATCTATTTTGTATCCAACAGTATTTTGCTTTATGAAATCATGTTTTGGTTGCCATTAGGATACACATCACATGTACTCGGTTTTTTTTTTTGGTAGAATGTATTGTCTTTTCCTACACAACATAGTGGTAATGTTACTGTAGCAAGAGACAACACACTGTGCCCAAAAAAGATTTTGTAGATATGGTTGTTGGTATGTGCATCAGTACTCTGAGCATGATTGTCGATATGTGTGATGGTACTCCCAGCAAGTCACTGGTATAAGCATCGGTATGGACGTCAATAGCCACTGGTATAGGTACCGATATAAGCATTGGTATAGGCACCGGTATAGGTGCCAGTATGAGCGTCCGTAGTACCGATGCCTATACTGATGCCTATACTGACGCTTTGTTATTGATGCCTATGCCGACCCTTACACCGATGTCGGGGCAAAATCGCACTTGTGCATTTTTCTCGATAGAAGCCTTGGTATATGCGTGATATGTCCAACCAAATCCAAATAACTTTAGTCTCTACCCTCAATACACAATTATATATAGAAAACATAATCGCTCTATCTCATTAGTTTTTTCTTCCTTAGACTTCTTGTAGCGTTGGCAAAAGAGCACTTATTAGTTGTGGCCAGAGGACTTATCTTTATTAAAAGTAAAGGGTTTTTAGAGACCTATTCAGATCTCGTACATCCCAACAAGCATGCATGTATGATTGTCTCAAAGGCCCACCTAGCCATGATTGCAATCATGGAGCACTCATCCTTGAGCCTCAACTTGGATTTGTCATAAGATCATCAACAAGAGCGTTTATATAGTCTTATAACTACCCCCCAAAGAATTGTGGAATTATTTATATTAAGCTCAATGGTAGCTCACTTTACCTTCCAACACTCTACACCTCCTAAAACACATGCATATTGGAAGAATAAATTCCTCTTTTGATCACATATCTTGAGGGTATCAAAGGCATATCAAGCCTTGTGGTTTGAATATAAACTTCATAGCTTATAAGGGATTTGTATTCAGGTGCTCTCTCCTATATGGCTACCAGTAACACAAAGCCAAAGTAATCTAGAAGATTCTTCTTTCAAGGCATGATCACAAACATAGATTGATCTACATCAAAGAATAAAAAAGAAGAAGGAAGGCATGTAAGGACTATGCTCATCTATGAATGATAATAGAATCACATCTAGTGATGTTTTCACTAAGATATGAAGAATCACTTTACATCATTCAAGGATGCAAAACCAAAAATTTTAATGAATGTTATGCAACTGGGCAATAATTAATGAATGTCTCAATGCGCGAAAAATGAGAAGTTATTAAATCTTATAAGAATTCCATGAATCTCTTTTTTTATTAAGTACATTAGAAATTAATTTTTCTAAGGTTCCAAGGTATCTAAATGAAAGGGGCAATAACTCTAAGCATACCATAGTGCATCATGAGAATGACCATGTATTCATGATGCTCAAAGAATACATGGACAAGGCAAGAAAGGTGAGAAGGAGAGAACAAAAGCAAATTCTAAAAAGTCAAAATTGATTAAGCGATAGATTGATTAGAGGATAGAGCTAATAATCTATAAGATGAAATTGGAAGAATACCTAACATAGAGAATGAAGTGGTAGAAATATGCAATTTGATAAAGAAAATTCAATGCCAACATGGTAAACCTATATGCTTTCTCCAAGACGCAACGCTTTGATGTTCCGAGAGCATACAAGCACTTCATGTGCATGAGGTTTAAGGTTTTTCAACATCCTTGACAAGATGAACGAGATATCTTACATACACTCAAGGTATAAATGGTTACCCATAGAAAACCTTTGGAACTCAATATATCCTTCTATAAAATAACATCTTACACCACATCAATATTATGGGTTACATACACACTATTGTGGAGTAAGAATCAATGCTAAGTCACAAAATCACAATGGTTTAAAAATAAGATTCATACACAAACACATTCATACACATACACATAACCATACTATTGTGAAGTAAGAATCAATGTTGAATCACACAATAGTTTCTAACTTACATTCATACACATGCATACACATACATACATACATACACATATACACATAATATTGAGAAGTAAGAATAAATGTTGAGTTAGTATATCACAATAGTTTCAAACTCACAATCATACAGACACATGCATAGACACATACACATACTATTCTAAAGTAAAAATGAATGCTAAGTGAGACAATCATAATAGTTTTCAACGTGCAATCATACACACAGATATACACACATGCATACACACATACACATACATGTACTATCGTACATCATACATAATCCTTCTCTTTCAATCATCACATAATTTCACTTTGTAGTGTTAAGTTGTCTACTATATCTCGATCTATCTATCTATCTATCTATCTATCTATCTATCTATCTATCTATCTATCTATCTATCTATCTATCTATCTATCTATCTATCTATCTATCTATCTATCTATCTATCTATCTATCTATCTATCTATCTATCCATATATCTATCTATCTATCTGTTTGTTTGTCTATCTATCTATCTATCTATCTATCTATCTATCTATCTATCTATCTATCTATCTATCTATCTATCTATCTATCTATCTATCTATCTATCTATCTATCTATCTATCTATCTATCTATCTATCTATCTATCTATCTATCTATCTATCTATGTATCTATTTATCTATGTATCTATCTATCTATCTATCTATCTATCTATCTATCTATCTATCTATCTATCTATCTATCTATCTATCTATCTATCTATCTATCTATCTATCTATCTATCTATCTATCTATTGTTGATATATTTAGGTAGTGATGTGTGTGAACACACTAGGACCGCCAGGGCACTTTTTCCCCTCTTTAGGAGGTTTTTTTATCCCGGCTTGTATATACGCCTATTGCCCTAATGGGCTACTTATCTTTGTACATTCTCTAGTAATACATTCAGTATTGTGTGTTTGTGCTCCAAGCTTCTTCTTCTTCCTTATGTTGTTCGCGTACTTCCGCAGACGTCTATCTCCAACAATTGGTATCAGAGTAGGTCGTCGCTTCATCTAGGGCACCGTCGACACTCCTCCGTTTGCAGTCTCAGATTCGCACGAAATTTGGTGAGCATACTCAGAGTGTTTCAGAGATCAAAACAGCTTTGCTGTGTGGTGCCGAAATCATGATCTGAGCTCGTTTCGACCTCCGAATGCACTATCGTAGTGCTTGTGCAGGCTATTTCATCTTTTTGTGCCAAAGGTATATACAAGTTTTTGTTCGCCAGTTTAAGCGTCTCGAAGTCTGCTACAGGTCTAGCAGAATTTGTCTGGGCAGTTGCGTTCAACTTTTTGAGATACAGTCAATTTTCTACATCAAGGTATTTTAGTCACCGACCATGGCTGAAAGTAGTGATGTATTCCATATGTTGGCTATTGAGGATAAGTTGGATGGTACCAACTACCCATTATGGGCATATATGATGCAACATGTATTGGTTGCAAAAAGATTGTGAAACATTATGCAGGGTGTTGAAAGACTTCCTGTTACACCTCTGACTACAGGTATTGCAAATACAGCTGGTGAAGCTGATGAAGATGGTATCGAAGATGATATTCCGTAGATTCCTATTCATGCTGCTATTTTTGTTGCACCTACTGTAGAGCAGATTTGCTGGGATGGCAGAGATGCCCAGGCACATGCATTGATAGCTTTGTCTATCAAACATGCCATTATTCCTCACATTCGCTCTTGCAGAACAGCTAAGGATGCTTGGGATACACTTACCACATTGTACCAAGCTAGGAATGAGGATCGTGTTGCTTACCTCCGAAAACAGTTGGAGAGTGAGCACATGAATGAAGGTGATTCTATGGATAGTTTCCTAACGAAGATCAAAGATTTGAAGGAACAATTGATTTCTGCTGATGAGGTTATACCATATAGCTCACGTGTACAGACCGTTCTGAATGGTCTTCCTAACTCATATCAGAGTTTTGCTTCTACTCTTCAGTTGATGCTTAAAGGCAATCCGAATGCCTTATCATTTGAGGAGTTAGTCTTTGTTTTGTTGCAGGAAGATAAGTCTAGGCAGAAGAGGTCCATTATGCGAGTTGCAGATCAAGCTTTCCTGGCTAGTCAGAAGGGCAAAGGAAAATGGAGCTCTTCTACTAGTAAGCAGAAATCTGCAAATGCTGCACATTCAAAGAAACCAAGACAAAGATGAGAAAAAATCAGAAAAGCAGAACTTGTTTTGTAAGTATTGTAAAGGCAATGATCATATCATAAAGAACTGTCCAAAACTGGCTGCTAAAGAGGCAAAGAAGAAAGAGGCTGGAATGGTTGTTGCAGAGGCCTCTACACCAAAAACAGAGTCTGCAAATCTTGTGCAGGAAGAAGAATGGGCATTTACTACTGCCTGCAGTTTTGACCCATCTTCTCATGAGCAGTGCATGTCTGTAGTAGACTCAGATGTTTGGTATTTTGATAGTGGGGCACCTAGAAAACACGTTTGTGAAGGCTGTATTTTGGGCAAAATGCAGCATTCCTCTTTTCCAAAAGATGGTTCAATTCGGGATACACAGAAATTGCAGCTTGTACATAGTGATGTCTGTGGTCCTATGTAGACACCCTCTTTTGGAAATTACCTTTACTTCGTGACTTTCATTGATGATTTTTCTAGGCATGCATGGGTATATCCACTCAAAGCAAAGTCCGAAGTGCTTATGTGCTTTAAACAGTTTTTACTTTTGGCTGAAAATCTGTCAGCATGTAAAATGGGCACCCTCCGTTCTGATCGAGGGGGGGAATATATGTCTTTTGATTTTAATGCATTTCTGGTTGAACGTGGGATAAAACACTAGTGTACACTACCATATAAACATCAACAGAATGGAGTTGCTGAACGAAAGAACAGGTCACTCATGGAGATGGCGAGGTGCATGGTCAAGAGTCAGGCTTTACCACATAGTTTCTGGCTTGAGGCTATCATGTGTGCAACATATGTACTGAACAGTTGTCCCACTAAAGCACTGCAGTCTATCACTCCATATGAGGCTTGGCATGACTGCAAGCGATCTGTTGCTCATCTACATGTTTTTGGTTGTTTGGCATATGCATTAGTGCCTGAACAACATCGCAGAAAATTGGATGATAAGGCAATAAAATGTATTTTTGTTAGGTACAGTTCTGAAAGTAAAGGCTATCGTCTATATCATCCACAGACTAAACACATTCTGGTTAGCCGTGATGTTTTCTTTGTGGAAGATGCTATTCAGCCATTGCTTTCATGTACTAAGGAGACATCAGTTAGCTCCAAAGACATGTATGATACTTTGATGCCTCTTTTTACAGGTGAACAGTCTAGTGCTGGTCCTAATGAGGCAACTTCTCAGCCTTTATAGGTTTCATGTAATGATGCAAATCATCCATTTTTGATGCAAATTTACATGATGCACTTGTTGATGAGAGAGCTGATATTGAGCAGGCAAAAACTATGCCAAAATGGCTGGTGTAGACTTTGCATGACAGCAAATTAGATGCACCTTTGTCATATCGTACTCGTTCAGGCTCTCATAGTGCCTCCTTTGCATCAGATTGCTATGCTATGGTTGCGTCTAGTCTCTGTGATGAGAATGAGCCTGTTTCTTTTGATGAAGCACAGAATTCAGAAAATTGGATGGCTGTTATGCAATCTGAATATGATGCTATAATGAAGAATGATACATGATCTTTATGTGACTTGCCTCCTGGCAAGAAGGCCATTGGCACTAAGTGGGTATACAAGCTGAAGCGTAAACCTGATGGTACAGTTGACAGGTATAAGGCTAGGCTTGTTGCAAAGGGTTATACGCAGGAAAGAGGCATTGATTTTGATGAGACCTTTGCACCTACATGCCGTATGACTACTGTTCGGAGCATTTGTGCACTTGCAGCCCATCATGGTTGAAATGTACATCAGTTGGACATTAAAACGACATTTCTGAATGGTGACTTGCATGAAGAAGTGTATGTTTTTCAATCCC
>CM035422.1:136221408-136331408 GCA_020310875.1 Ceratopteris richardii
GCCTCAAAATATTTTTATGACTTATTCTTTTAGGATCACTTGTTTTTGTCATATTTCTATTTCAAAGCTATGTTGACCTCCGTTTCGAGCCCACAAGGTAGGGCCCATAGAAAAACTAGGTGAGTTTGCAAAACTATAACTTGCCTCCTCTTTGGCAAGACTCATATATTTCATATCTAGAATTTCAAGCGATTTCATGTACTGTTGATTTATGAAAACTGTGTTTTTCTAAGATCAAATTATCATGTCAAAGTGTGATAGTGTTCAAGCAGAAGTACTGCTTGTATTGTTATGCACTGTCGTGAATTGCTGTGGAAATGGCAAATGTAAATGGAATGAGTCAACTTATGAGTGATAAGCTGGGCAAGAACAACTTCCATGCTTGGATATTCAAAATGAAGAATTTCCTGATGGGAAAAGGATATTGGAAGTACATCGAAGGAGAGAACAAAAATGCTCCGCAATTACTAGAGAGGAATGGAATCAAGGAGGACAAAAGGTAATGTATTGGCTATATGGTAACATACAAGATAGGATGATTGGGCACATACAGGATGTCAAGTCTCCAAGAGAGGCTTGGAATAGCTTGGTTACATTGTATGAGACCAATACAAAGGCACGAAAATTGCAACTCAAGAATGAGCTGCATACATTGGAGAAAAAGGGCATGTCCATAAGTGACAACACCCTAAAAATCAATAGCATATGTGAGTCACTTGCATCTATTGGTGTGAATGTAGATGATGGTGATAAGGTGGAAGTGTGCCTTCGTGGTTTAGGACCTACATATAAGCAATTCACAATGTCTATTCAGACTAGGAAAAATATTTCGAATTTTATTGATCTGGTGTCCATGTTGATTATTGAGGAAAAGAATCTTGGTGAGGAATCGAACTCTGAAGGAAAACCTAGTTTTGAGCAGGTATTCTACTCTAGCAGAGGAAGAGGTAGAGGTAGAGGCCTTGGAAATGGAAGAGCAAACTATAACCAAGACCAAGGTCAAGATCAAAATCATGTAGGAGGTAAAGGACAGTTTCAAGGAAGGGGAGCCAAAGAGGCCACAGAAATTTCCAGAGAAATTATTCAAGTGATGACAGTAAAGGATGCAAGAATTGTGGTAAACCTAGACACTTTGAGCGTGATTGCAGGTTGAGGAATCAAAATACGAGAAGGCGGCAAAAAAAATACGCATTCACAAGTGCAAATGATTCTGAGAAGATATTCATGGTTCAACATCATATGATGAAATATGATGTCTCCTGATATTTCAAAATTGAATGGAAATGTATGGTATGTAGATTCTGTTGAGATACCAAGCTCAAGATGTGAAGATCCAAGATGACATGTATCAATTTTTCATTTCTCTGACATCTATAGTGGTCACACGGATATATGTCAGGGACACTTCATTGAGCTTTATTAGATTTATCTACTAAGAGTGATGGCACATTTTTCTGTCTCGGGGTCAATCTCTGCGTATTCTTGAAAAATAGGAAGTACCACCAGTGAATGTCTCATTCATTACTATAGCATATTTTGCTTATTCCTTCTACTTTTCTGCATTCTATATGTTCCACCTTATGTGTATCACTCCCATAAAAGGATTTTTTCTAATTGTAATCATGTTGGTCGCTATGGGCATTTGAAGTTCATTGTCTCTTCCATAGATAGTAAGTTCTTTGAGCTAGTCGACCCGCAAACCTATCTGTTTTGTATCGACTCATTCTCCTTGATGTTCCAAAGTTCATAGTGCATAACCTTGCACTTATCACATGCCTATAAGGTCTATTTGAGTCTCCATAAGCTCAAGGGCTAGTCTTGTGCCGGTTGGCTAGACCAAACTTCGTCGCTTCGAAACACACTTTTCTACCTTCTACAAGCTTCTCCAAGTTTCTATCAGTGGTATACGAGCTAGATCAAGATGGGTGATGGCTTTCCCTCAATGATCGAGAAGCTTGATCGACACAACTATGCAGTGTGGCAAATCAGAATGGAGGCCTATTTGCAAGGTAGAAATCTTTATGGAATTGTAGTAGGTGATGAAGCTATGCCTATTCCAAGATCCAAAGGAGGACCTACACAAGAGGAGACGGATAAGCTCACACTTTGGTGCGCAAGGTATGCTCAAGAAAGGTCATACATACTAAACTCTATCTCTGACTTTTTATTACCACATATTAGAGGATGCAAGACATCTCAAGGGACTTGGGATGCCCCGAAGACTTTCTTTTCTACTAGTACTAAAGCAAGAAAGAATCATCTTTGGAAGGAGTTCAACCAAATGAAGAAGACACCTAAACAAACCATCACAGAGTTTGTTACCAAGCTCAAAAAGGTTGCGGATTAGTTAGCATCCATTGGAGAGTTGATTGAAGAAGAGGTCATTATGAGGCAAATTCTCAACAGCATTCGAAGTGATAAGCAATGGCAATCCTTCACGATGGCTTATGATCTCATCATGGATGTGCAAACTCCAGCTTCAACATCTTTCTTGGACAACTCTTCAATCAAGAAGCCAACAATAGCATAAAGGAAGGTAACTCTTATCATGGTAATTAAACTAGTGCTCTATATGCAGATAAAAAGGATAAGACACAGAAAGGCAAGAAGAAGGAAGAAGATGAAGAAGAGACCTCCCAAGCCAACTTCACAAGCAAGAGCAAGTGGAAAGGGAAGAAGAAAGGACCAAAGAAAGCAAAAACCAAAGGTGAGAATGTTCAACCTTGTGCCACATGCGATAAGACCAACCACACCACTCAAAATTGTTGGTTCAATGGACCCAAAAAGGAAGTGGAAGAGGTGGATATGGCAGCAATAGAGGTAGAGGTGGACACAACTTCAACAATAACAATAGAAGCTATAATAGAAGGGACTACAACAATTATTCAGAAGATCAACCACATGAAGACTCATTGCTTCTTATGAATCTAAGCCACAAAGAAGGTAAAGAAGATGATCATTTGTTCTACATAGATTCAAGATGTTTGAATCATGTTGCAGGCAACATTGCTCTTCTATCTGATTTGGAAAGTCCAAAGCATAGACGTGAAGTGCAAATAGAGGATGACACAAAGCACAATGTGGAGAAGATTGGTAATGTCAAAGCTTCCAATGGCAAGACAAACATTCTAATTAAGGTTCTCTATGTACCCACTATCACTAAAAACCTAATAAGTGTAGGTAAATAGTTGAAAAAGGCTTGCAAGTTAGGTTCACCCAACATGGAGCTTTTGTGGAAGATCCATGTCAAGGCTTCAAAAAGATAGCCCGAGGTGAGAAGCATGGTAGGTTCTTTACTTTTGAAGTAGGAGAAACCAGGAACGTAGTTGTATTCAAATTTGGGTCTCAAACCCTAAGTGAGCTTGACGTGTGGCATAAGAGACTTGCTCATGTGAATGAAAGAACCTTGAAGGATATATGCAGGGATCAAAGTGTTCTAGGACTCTCCAACATATCAAAGCAACACATGATCAATAGGTGTGATGCATGTCAGATTGGGAAGGCACAAAGACAACCATTCAACCACAAGGGCTACATCCGCAACAACTTATTGGACTTAGTACATACAAATCTATGGGGACCAAGTCAAGAACCTTCATTGGCAGGATCAAGGTATTATGTCTCATTTATTGATGACCATAGTAGATGGATTGTTCTATACTTTATCAAGAGTAAGAATGAAGTGCTTGATCGGTTCAAGAAGTATCTTGCACATGTGGAGAATCATACATGTGGATCACTAAAGAAGCCTAGATCTCATGGAGGGGGAGAATACTTCTCCAAAGAGTTTGATGAGTTCTTCCAGGACAAAGGCATCAAAAGGTAAGTGACTACTAGGTACTCTCCCCAACCAAATGGAATTGCAAAGAGGAGAAACAAGACACTGGTTGGATCAGCCCGAACAATGCTTGAAGAGAAGAAGTTTCCACATTATCTATGGGTAGAAGCTATTTCAACTGCTGTGTACCTTGTCAATAGGCTACCATCCAAATCACTAACTCGTTATGAAGCATGGCATGGAAGGAAACCTAGTCTTGGACATTGCAAGGTTTTTTGGTTGTTTATCTTATGTTCATGTACCATCACAAATAAGAGGTAAGCTAGACGAAAGGGCAACAAAGGCAGTGTTTATGGGATATGATTCAACTCAAATGGTTTACAGGTTCTTCAATCCTTCAACCAAGAAGGTCACTACAAGTAGAGATGTTGTGTTTGAAGAACACAGGTCTTGGTATGATGAAGACAAACAAAAGGTAACACCATATGATCTTGACTTTGACTCTTATCAATTAGGAAGAAAGCATGATACACAGGTCCAGGATCCAAGAAGTGATATAGACGATGACCAAGATGAAAGGGAAAAGGATTAAAAGCTATGGAAGTCAAGAGGCAAAGCAAAGATGCAAGAGGTTGGAGAATGCTCCAAACAAGCACCTAGAAGATCAGCAAGAGAGAAGAAACAACCAAAAAGGTATGGATATGATTCCGCATTTGTTACAAGCATTCAATATACTTGGCAAAAGACTCTATTTCAGAGGAACCCTCAACCTTTAAAGAGGAAAAGGGAAACCCTAATTGGGAAAAGGCCATGAAAGAAGAGATAGATGCGTTGAAGGAAATGGACACTTAGGATTTGGTTCCAATGTAACCAAATCAAAAGGTAATTGGCTGTAGATGGGTATATAAAGTTAAAAGAACCTCACATGGATCAGTTTGCAGGTACAAGACAAGATTAGTTGCCAAAGGATGCTCACAAACTCATGGTATAGACTATGAGGAAACATTCTCACCAGTTACAAAGATGACTACAATCAAGATATTGATAAGTGTAGCTACTGCAAGGAATTGGAGACTCCTCCAACTTGATGTGAAAAATGCGTTCTTAAATGATTGTATAAGTGAAGAGGTATACATGTCACAAACACCAGGTTTTGAAAACCCTAATCATCCATCTTATGATTGCAAACTTAAGAAACCATTGTATGGATTGAAACAAGCTCCTCGAGCTTGGAATTACAAGTTGGTTACATATCTTCAAGATCAAGGGTTCAAAGCTAGCAGCTCGGATCCTTCTCTATTCATCAAAAGGGATCACAATGAGGTTATCTATCTATGTGTATATGTAGATGATATTATTGTGACAGGTTATGATCTAAATGGCATTCAAAGGATCAAGAGACACATGCAAGAGGAGTTCAAAATCAATGACCTAGGTGAGCTCACATATTTCCTAGGTATGCACGTGATATATAAAGATGAAGGAATGGATTTGACTTAGAGAAGATACATTCAAGATCTTCTTCTCAAGCTCAAAATGGAGAACATTAAACCTACACGTACACCTTGGGAGATGAATCATAAACTTAGTGTTTATGAAGGTGAGAAAATTGACAACCTAAAAGAATATCAAAGCTTGGTAGGTAGCCTGATATATGCTACTCATAAAAGGGCAAACATCTCATATAGTGTGGGAGTGCTTAGTTAGTTCATGCACTCACCGAGAAGACTACACATGGATGCAGCTAAGAGAGTACTTAAGTATGTCAAAAGTCCAATCAATGAAGGTATATTGTATCCTTATTCTTCAAATTTGGATATCAAAATCTATTAAGATGCAGATTAGGCAGAAGCTAAGGATGATAGGAAAAGTACATCTAGTTACTTAGCATTTGTAGGTTCGAAGCTAGTGTCATGGAGTTCCAAGAAGCAACCAAGAGTTGCTTTATCCTCAACTCAAGCAGAGTATAGAGGCTTGACCATAGCAACTCAAGAGGCAATATGGTTAAAAGCATTGTATACAAATTTGGGACTTGTGAGTTCCAAACCTCACATATTTGGAGATAATGTAAGTTCCATGCATCTAGCGACAAATCCTATTTTCTATGTGAGAACCAAGCAGGAAGTCCATTACCACTTCATCATGGAGAAGCTCATGGCAAAGGAGATTGACATTTCTTTTGTTCCAACTAAAAAGAAAGTAGCAGATATGATGACAAAGGCACTTGATGGAATAAAGCTTTGTAGATTCAAAGCTATGGCAGGTATTCAATCTATCAGAGAATGAAGAATCAAGCATACTTTAGCTTTATATAAGTTGGAGAGTTCTTTTTCTTATGCTCATTTATTGTATTTTTTGAGAGATTTTTGATGGTTCATTTACCGTTGTAAAAGCCTTGAGCTTTACACATGTAAAGGTAGAAAGATAGAGCCCAAATCCCATGAATTTGTGGTGGTTGAAGTTGCGTTCAATCAAGCAATCAATCACCTAAAAGTAGATCAAACTAGATCTTCACTTTTCCTAGATTGTAGGAAAGTGAATCGATTCCCTCCAACAACCATTCCCACCTTCATTTGAATTCAAACTTCACTTGTAGAAGTCATGGAACACTCCTAGAGTCTATATAAAGACTTGAAATCACTTGTACAATACATGGAAGCAATATACATACACTTGTGACCATCATTGTCTTGCTCCCTCAATTCTCTACATCATCTTCTTCGCCAACAGTAATTTTGTAGAGGCTTCTACTCTCTCTCCAGAGCTCAAAATTGAGTGCAGATGGCTCATTGGAAACTCATTAGTGTCTAGTTAATGCATATAAATTTTCATAGCATTTGGTTCAGTATATTGGGAGAAATCTGAGTTTTTCTGTCTCGGGGTCAATCTCTACGTATTCCTGAAAAATAGGAAGTACCACCGGTGAATGCTTCATTCATTCCTATAGCATATTTTTATTATTCCTTATACTTTTGTTCATTCTATACATTCAAACATATGTGTATCACTCCCATAAAAGGATTTTTTCTAATTGTAATCACGCTGGTCGCTATGGGCATTTGAAGTTCATTGTCTCTTCCATAGATAGTAAGTTTTTTGAGCTAGTCGACCCGCGAACCTATCTGTTTTGTATCGACTCATTCTCCTTGATGCTCCAAAGTACATAGTGAGTTTCTTTGCACTTATCGCATGCCTATAAGCACTATTTGAGTCTCCATAATCTCAAGGGCTAGTCTTGTGTCGGTTGGCTAGACCAAACTTCGTCACTTCAAAACACACTTTTCTACCTTTTACAAGGTTCTCCAAGTTTCTTTCAGTGGTATCAGAGCTAGATCAAGATGTGTGACAGATTTCCCTCAATAATCGAGAAGCTTGATCGACACAACTACATGGCTTTGGAAATCAGATTGGAGGCCTATTTGCAAGGTAGAAATCTTTATGGAATTGTAGCAAGTGATGAAGCTATGCCTATTCGAAGATCCAAAGAAGGACCTACACAAGAGGAGACAAATAAGCTCACACTTTGGTGCACAAGGGATGCTCAAGCAAGGTCGTACATACTAAACTCTATCTCTGACTATCTATTACCACATATTAGAGGATGCAAGACATCTCAAGAGACTTGGGATGCCCTTGAGACTTTCTTTTCTGATAGTACCAATGCAAGAAAGAATCATCTTTGGAACGAGTTCAACCAAATGAAGAAGACACCTAAACAAACCATCACAGAGTTTGTGTACCTAAGTACCAACTTAGGGACTTGTGGAGAAAGACACTATACCTCGATCCCCCTCAACTGCATATAGTGGGGATTCATGCTTTATTTATCAATCGGAGAAGTATCAAAACCTAGTCGAGTGTATGAAGACATGCATTCAAATGATGATCAATGAAAATGAGCTTCCCAAAGAGTGCAAATAAGTCTAAGTCTATTCCAAACAAGGTTCAGGGATCTGTTGAGATGTCATGATACTTGGAGCAGCAGCCAACAATAAATCGAGCTTTTCTCTCAGCACCGAACTCCGAATATAGCGAATAACAGGTTTCTTTCGAAGCTCTCAAGAAGGCACATCCAATGGTGGTCTTTTCACTCAATTCTGACACTTCTACTTCAAGTTATGAGCAAAATACTAAGTCGTGGAAATGACCTTCCTACACTTCAACACTTCCTACACTTCACACATACCTTAACAACAGCAAACAAGCACTTTCATGGATAGACAACACTTCGAAACACTCTTTTCAAGCATCACATATGCACACAAGATCACAAAGAAGATGATACAGAGAGGAGAAGACACAAATTCAAAATTCTGTGCTCTTGATTCTCACAATGGCAAAAAGTCTTTACAAAGAGTCACAAATTGACTTATATACATGTGCCCTAAAAATGGTCCTTTCACACAAGATACTAGCACTTTATTCACTAAAAGGTTAATTTCCTACTAATTTACATGGGTAAGCTACTAATCTCCCTCGGTATGCATCTAGAGGACTCCTCTAGTGCATTTACATCGAAAAATCTGTTACAAATTGGCTATGATACAAAAATAAATTGTCCAAATCGGAAACATTTTGGGGCCCCTCTTTTTCTCTGCCTTGTGTTCTTCTTAGCTCTACAACACTCTCCCCCTCTTTGTCTCTATCGTCCCTTGATAGGCTTTACTTCTTGTCTCTAGTGTTGTGCCTTGAGTCAATCACTGCCTGCCTCTGTGGAAGTTGTAATGATGTCATTTTACCAGTGGGCAAGGAATTGATCATAACTCGGGACCTATCGTATTGGTCGTGGCTTTTTCTTTTCCTTTCTCCATACGCAGCCCGTGGAGATGGACTACCTGAGATTTTTAGTCTAGCTCACCAATAACCTCTTCAAATCTATGTTGTTGTCTTAAGTAAGGCTGCCACGCACGCCACCAGTGGAAGGTATGAAGGTGTGGTTCTTCAGCCTTTGATCTGGACCTTCCGAAGATCAAGAGGTTGAAGCACCTTCTTGGGGTTCTGGAACCATCGGATATCTTCTTACACTTCTTCATGGATACTTCCTGGCCCTGGTCCGTCCTTCCCTCCTACGTGTTGTTCCTTGATGTGTGCCCTTGCAGGGCTCTGTGCAGAGATGGGTGTTGCGTGCCCCTACGGGGCTTCTTGCAGAGATATATCTTCAGATATAGTCTTTTCAGTGAAGCTTCTTTTTTGGTCTTCTTCTTTTCTTCTTTTTGCTAGACTTTCCCTCAACACTGCCCCCCTCCTAAACTCTGTCATCCCCAACAGGCTTTGGAAGTCGACGGGAGTATGTTATGTAAACTTTTTGCTCTGTCTCATTTAGCAGATTAGCTTCATGTATCATAAGTTGCTTCCACTGTTCTGCTTTCACACCGTCATGTGGTGGCTGTCTGTGATCACCAAAGAAGCTTAATTCATATGCCACTAATCTGGCATTCAAATTGGACGACATCTTTAAGAAAATTTTTGAATCAATTTCAAAAAACCCCGTGAAAAAGGCTTCCTCGAAGGTTTGCATATATGTACTTGGTAAAAACATCCGCCTAGAATAATATGCCATTATTGTAGGTCGGCTGGGCATAATGGAGAGATAAAAAATGAGGATATCTGTACCTTCATTAATACCAATGAAGTTTAAAAACGTATAAGCTGCATGCTTGAACACCTTCAAAACTATCAGTATCATGCTTAGGATTTTATTTTGTCATCTTGATGGTTAAATCGAGGACTGTGGCATAGCAGTGTAGCCAAAATTCAATGGTTTTTACCATGTAATCCTCCATCGGTAAATAATTATGAATTGGACTTGGAAGTAGCAGATAGTTTAGCCACCGTTTATTGATAGCACCATTCTCATTAGGAAAAAAGGTGAACTCTGCATGGGCCTTGTAAGGATCCCTAATTTTTAGGGATTAAAGAGAACAAAAAGTGGTATCAAGGTCATAAAAAAAACCACTCGTGGTTTTTGCAATAAAAAAATTCCTCTAAGATTTGTGCTCAGACCGAATAGATTCATTGAATTGTTGTCCCTTGGATGAGATTGAATGAATGGCTAAGATCAACCTTTGGGTACCTGTCAAAAGAAGACAAAAACTCTCCCAAGAAGTGAACAGTCGTTGGCATTCCTCTCCATTGGATGCGATTTCGACGGACGGCTGAGATGAACGCGCAGTTGCCTGTCACTAAAAGACAAAAGAAAGAGCATTCAATGAGCTCAAGGAGCTTGGGGACTGGCAGAAAACGACAAGAGACATGGCGCAGTTCCGTGGCAGAATTCATTCTTCTACGTTCGATGTGCCAATGATCTAATGGCTACAAAATGACTTTGGGATCCTCACAAGAAAAAAGCCTCACAACCATTAGATCAACCAAAGATCCAATGGATGCAATTGAAAGTGGCCCAAAATTTAAGCAATACATCTCAACCATTCATTTCTAGGTCCATCCAACGAAGGAAATAAAAAGGCGCATGTTGTCATGACTTTCAAGCTACACCGTTAGATATTTTGAAGATCCAATGGTTAAAATTGTATGCCGACTTTTTTTTTGTGTTTTAACATGAGCCTTCGGATCTTTGAGTCCATCCAATGGCTATGCTTCAAAATCAAGGCCTATCAAACCACTTTTGAAGAGGAACTCCTGGTTTTTAGTCATTCATACCACCTTTGACCACAAAGAAACAAGGGAAGGCTATGCCTAGTCTAGGTGCTTGAGGGACTAGACTGTGGCCACCACCCTCTTCTGATTGGTCCATCACTAATCACTCCTTGAGCTAAAAGGCCCATCCAGGGTTCACCTTTTTTCCTAATGTTTGCATATCCAAAAATTCTCTTGCTTCTCTGCGACATGGAGTTGGGAAAAATGAAAGATTTACCTGTAATAAATATGGTGCTCCTTGCCAGTGCACCTGCAAAGTAGGATTTTTCTCCAAAAATTTTCTTCTCCATACAGGTTGTGTAGCTTCAAATTCCTCTTGCGTATAATTGAATGTATTATCTTTGAAGTACAACTACTCATTTGGTTCCTTCTGTGTGATCTTCTTTATGTATTACTTTGTTTTCTCTTTCAATAGTCCATAAGGAATTTTGAAAGGTTTCATGATCGCATATAGATCTTTTCCTTTTATTTTGGCCTCTTTCATAACTTTGACCACTTCATTTTCAAAATTTTCTGTCAATCAAGACACCAATAGTGCCCGTTCCTTCTGACCTATTTCTGTAGTATAGGGCATGGGATGATCATCACATGGTTCCACCATCTACTCTTTTATTGGATAATTATAGATCGGGGGAGATAGAGGACATACCTCTACCTCGTCAGTAGGATTCTCTGGTCGTGGCTCTATTGGTGTCCGGATGGATGCTTTTAGTTCTGCTTTAGTTTCTAATTGTGCAAGACATTCAGTTTTCTCTTTAACTTCTTGTAGAGCTACCCAGAGTGCATCTTTTGCCGCAAGTAGCTCATTACCAATCTCTGCTACCTGATCCATATTTTCACTATAGCTCACTGCAAGTTTTGCATTGGTAGTGCATAGCTATTTTTTATTTACTTTATTTTCAACTTGCCTCATTGCATGGGAAAGCAATTGTACTACAATTTTCTGAGGTGTTGTATATCTATGCATACTAGGAAAACAAAAATGTTGGTGCACCAATCGAACCGAATCTTCAATATCTGTTCTGTTGATTTCTAAAAAGGTTCTCTTTTTGGGATCATGACATTCATCTTTGACATTAGTGAGGCCGTCTTGGCTCCATCCAAAGGCTCTGTTGATTAGCTCATGAGTGAATCTAATTGTTTTCCAGGTACCTACTTTATCAAGCACTCTTGCTTCTAGGATGGATGGCTTATCTGCGGCAGACTGTAGTGTATTCATCACTTGTGTACATCTCTGAAAATCTGGCAGGTATATTGGAAGTCGTAGGAATGCATCAATGCCAGCTCTTGTCTAGACATTTGTCATGCGTGGTAATCCTTGTACTATCGTCTAGAAATCTTGTGACATGATAGGAAAGTAGTGATCCCTATCCATGATCTTAATTATACCCATGAAAAGAAGCTCTGACACAGGTTGATCATCCAGAAACCAATGACCTCTTGCCTTCCTAATTGATTCCAAGGGAAGAAGAAGGATCTCTTCCTCTTGCGTAGCCTCGGAATTAGAAGATGCCATCTGCACTCAATACATACCAGTAATCAGTGGCAAGCTGATATCAAGAATCATCCTTCACTTATCCATCATAAATTTGGCAATTCTTCGAGTGAATTGTGTTGTCCTTTTCTTGTGGGTGTGAGAAAGGTAATACCTAGGATTTTTTCATACTTATTTAAAAATTTATTTTTTTTTATTGTGTTTGAAAGAAAACAAAAACGTTAGTTCATAGCGGAAGTGGTTATTGGAGCATTAGTTATTTTCTTTTAGATTATTTTACAAGTGCTCTCCTATTTCCCAAGAGGAAAATGTGTTTCACTATCCTGAAGTAGAAGAAGAATGTGCCGAAGGCTTGGCCTTGTAATGTGGCCCTATTATGCATACTTTGGATTCTTGTGACTCCAAATGTGTGCAATCCGAATTATTTGATTGATGTGTACAGATTGTTTTGCCTGTCGGCATCCAAATCCGCTTTACTCCACTAGGAAAGCCTGCATTCTCAACATTCTTGGAGAATGTAGTGCTTCTCACGTTGTACTTTTGTGTCGTCAGCCTTCTGAATCTCTGAATGAATTTTGTTGCGTATTTAGGCTCCTTCTCTGTGCTATAGTTGCTTGTTTTTTTGTTGAGTTCGCCTTTAGTTCATACTGATCAGACTTATTCTCCTTGTGTCTTGACTTGTCCTTTTTGATGATTGTCACTTGGACACATGACTTGGGAATCCATATTTGCATTCGGGCCGGCTGGGCGGCTATCACCTTCTTAGGAATCCATACTCTAGCAATCCTTTGTGGACCCTCGGTGTTCCACGTGACTTGCATTCTTATTCTGTTGTTGTTTCCGATGTCGAGAGTAGTTCTGTTGTTGATGATATTCCTTCACTTGATCTTTTCTAATCCAAACCTGTCTTGTGTAAGGAATGGGGTATATTCTAATGTGTGCAGGTTTTGTGAGGTTTGTTTTCTCCATCTTCTTTTTCTTTATCTAGCCCATGCTCTTCTTCCTGTGTTATTTCTTGATTTAATTCATTAGTTATGGCACTTACTCTTTGATTTCCACTTTTTGCCTCCATTTGTTCATGTTCCATTTCAATGCTCTCATAATCCTCCTTCCATTCTTTTTCAATTGCTTCTCCTTCTTCAGCCTCTTGAAGAACTACCACATATAGGCTTACGTCATATCCTTCCTCGCTAATGCATTCATTCATGGTTATCACTTCTTCATTTACGCATACATCGAGAGTGGCTAAAATCTCCATCCAAGCATGAGGTTCGAATTCTTCATCTAGGAATATTTAAGGCATGTAAGCTAGATCTTGTACAGACCTAGCAACTCCTTGCCTTTGTTGCCATCCTTTCCTTCTTTCCTCTTCCTTTTTTGCGGTTTGACATATCCATAGATGAGTGTCTTCGTTCATCCATGATTGGTCACCTGAACCTATACTATGAATCGACTGCTCATTCTCCTCCTTATGAATCAGATTCCATTGCAAGGGGGGAACATCTTGATACCTATATGTGTGGAGATTAATTCTGGTCGTGGTTCCTTCATGCTGTAAGTATACCGTGTATTTTCCCCAATCTTGCACTACCTTCAGCTGTCTCATGAAGGGTCTTCCAAGTATCATCTCATAATTGCTAGACCTTTCAAATTGACAGATCGCTAAGGTGTGCTCGAATTCAACTCCGCAGGTGGTAAAAGTTACTCTTTCCAATAATCCCAAGGGTCATTTAGTGTGTCCATCTGCCATTTGTATCTTTATGCGTGTTGGTCTTAAGGCTGGTTTTCCCCATTTCTCCCATATTTCTTTAGTCGCGATTCCTACTCTAGCTCCAGAATCTAGAATAGCTTTAGTGGTGTAACCCCTATAAGTAATTGGAAGGCATGTGTTTCCTTCATCTCCCTCGCTGAAATCTTTAACCTTATCGACTGGGATTTTGACTGTGGTTACTTCATCAGGCATCTCCTTCTCTTCTGATGTGGTCTCCAATCGACTGGTTAGCTTCTCCTTCAAATGTGGTTTTATCTTCAAAAGTTCTTCCAATGTCAGAGTAAAAGGGATTTTTACCTTTCTAAGAGGTTGTATGATGTATGATGTTTGGATTGATGGGTTCTGCTCTTTTTTTCTTATTGAGGGAATGCAGTATAATTCCGAATTATGTTCGGATTCCCCTGTTTAATTTGGCAAAGCCTTTATACTGTCATCATCCTTGTCGCTCTTGTCAAATTGTAATAATTCTTCTGAATTCAGCTCAAGTATTGAGTCTTCCAATTCACCTTCTGCTTCTAGCTCCTCAAAGGGTGGTTCAATTCCTTCCACTTTCTTCCATCTATCTTCTTGGACTCTTGCCCACAAGCCTTTAGGCCACTCCCCGTCTACTTCGGGACAACGGATCCTTCTCTTTTATCCTCGTAGTAATTTACATCGCGTATCTCACCTTCTTTTCCTTTCTCAAGATCATTAGGGATGACACACTCTTGGAATTCTTTTCAGGAATTCGTGAATTGGGTAGTCGAAGAAGAGGCTTTTCTAGGGTCTGTTGAGCTACTTCAATTAATTTCCTGCATATCTCCAACCTTTCTTTCTCTAAGTCACATCTAGGGTATTCTTTTTCATGTTGTTCAATGGTTGGTCCTGCTCTTATTCGTGCCTGGTATGCTCGAATCCACATGGCTAACTCTTCTGGCATGGGGTCTGCTAAAATTGATCCTACCTCTTCTTTTTTATACTTTCCCTTCTGATTTTCCCTTTCAAGTTTCTGTTTTTCTTCTTGATCTTGTTCATTCTTTTCATGCTCCTTTTGTTGTAGTTTCTTTTCCCTTATCTTCTCTCTATGATTTTTCCATCTTTGTGTTCGTTTACTTGTAACACTTTTGCCAAGCTCTTCCGAGTCTTCAACTACTTGGGGTGTAGACATATTCACTTCTCTATCGCCTTGATCATTCTCTCCAGTTTTTTCTGGGGTCTCTCTAGCTTTAGCTCTTGTTATTGCTTTCAATGGCACGGTGTACTCCTTATCACTCCCTGATGACTCTATCACTTCTATCACCTTCATCTACACGTTCGAGTTAACTTTGTTGGGGTTCTTGGGGCAATCTCTGAAAAGGTGTTCTTTATCACAATCACTACAGTATTCTTCCCAGAC
This sequence comes from Ceratopteris richardii, assembly GCA_020310875.1. NCBI lineage: Eukaryota > Viridiplantae > Streptophyta > Polypodiopsida > Polypodiales > Pteridaceae > Ceratopteris > Ceratopteris richardii. The sequence continues at coordinate 136,236,485 of CM035422.1, forward strand.
TCACTGTGGTGGTGAGTTTGGTAATGTACATTCTCTGATAAAATGATCACCTCTGCATCTGTAACATGGTCCTCTAGGTGAAGGGGGTCTATTCATAGGTCGGGAGGGTATGCACGCTATGGGATCTATGTACATCAATGACACATAATCCTGCTCATATCCATAATAACTATCTGGTCCTTCCATGCCATATGCATATGGCTCGTAAGGTTTTCCATATTCAATTATAGAGCTCTCATAAGCAGGATAATTCCCTTGAACATGGTCATAGGATGGGTCATAAGGTTCATTACTTACCAATGGTGTGGCTGGAACTATTGCTCTTTCTAGGTTTTCTTCAGGTTGAGCTATTTTCACTGGGACAACATTCTGAGGGTGGAGTGGTTGTTGACCTAACACTGGTTGTGGTTGACTATATCCTTGGTAAGCATAAGGTCGTGGTGATGGTCCTTGTTGCTGGTATGTGGGATATCTAAAGGCTTCTCCTCCTTGATCTCTCGGATGGTATCCATAAGGTCTCATGAGAGGCTGTGCTGGTCTTGACTGTCGATTGTAAGGACAGTTTTCTGTGCTATGATTTGTGTACTTTTGTTCTATGCTACTATATTGTAGAGGGCCCAGTGCGGGTGGTCTATTGTAAGCATAAGCAAGTGGTGGGACTACTCCTCTCATGCACAAATGAGAAGGGTGATCACCTGCACAATGGACACACCTTCTAAGCATGGGTACTCTCATTGGGTTGTTGGGGTAGTTCCTCTACCCTTGAACATTCAATTTCTTTGCTACTAAGTCGGCTATTTCCTCTACATTGTTCTTAGAGTTTGACGTGCTACTGGCGGAATCTTCACTGTTCACACTACCTTGAGGTATTTTCAAGTCTTCTGCTAGATTGTCCTCTAGGTCAATACATTCTTTCATACATTCTTGCAAAGTTTGAACTCTTTTCACATATACTAGAGATCCTAATGATCTATTTACTAATCCTTCCAAAAACAATGAAACCATTTTGTTTTGAGTGGGTCTCTCTTCAACAGTGCATCTATCCACATACTGCTTAAATCTTCTTGCTGCCAATCTCACTGATTCCGTAGGAGCTTGCTTAAAACTATGGATTACTGAGGAAGAGTTGTTTTTTATCCCAGATTTGGTGAATTCTTCAATTAATTCTTGATAGACTTGTTCCATGTTTTGAAAATCATTAGGGTCTAATGGCTGAAACCATGCTAAAGCTGTGTCTCTCAGAGTTAGACCAAAGGATTCATATTGAATCAAAGAAGCTTCCACTTGTTCGGCTCTGATTACTTGCTTGAATTCAGCTATATGATTGTAAGGTTTGCTAGATCCATCATAATGGTTTCTCATGCATTTAGCAACTTGAATAGGTCTTAATCCAAACTACACATGTGGTCTGACCGGTATATGTGTTTGTTGTGTCTGTCCAGAATGTTGATATGAATTATCTTGATAAGTTCCTTGGGGGTTCTGAGAAGTAGTAGCTTGATCCCTAGGAGGGAACACTAGAATGTTCTGATATTTCAACCTTGCTCTTTCTAACTCCGTTAGAGGCCAGTACCTCTTCCGGTTTTTGTCCAAATACATGATAATGGTGGGGAGTTCAGGATCTTGTAACTCATAGATGGTGACTGGGTTATTGGCCACTTCCCATAATGAAGAGTGGGCTCTGAGAAGATGTTCCATCCCATTGATCAAATAGACATCCATTAGGGAGTCATCTTGGGGAACTAGGTCTCCTCTCCAAACCCTAACAACAGTGGATCTCCTTCTGGGGGTGGTTACCTGCTCTTCATGTCCCTCTTCATGAAGGTTGTGGGCATTGCCTTCTTCCCCTTGTTATACACGATATTCAACCCAAAAGAATTCCACGATACTCAACAATTGGCTGACTGGAAAAATGCTACGATACTCGATACTCGACCAACTAGAGAGATCACGATACTCGATGTCCAGCAAGTATCGTGGAAGGACCCTCATGATACTTGATATTTCACAGGTATTGCCAAGAGGTAATCCCACGATACACAATACTCGATATGAGGCTAGAGCACGACGCACGATACTTGACACTTAGTGAAAGTCACGATACACGATACTTGGAACTAGATGATATTTGATAGTCGACCAAGAGAATTACCACGATATACGATATTAGTGAAATATCATTTCAGGTCTCTACGATACTCGATATGTTTCAAGTATCACGAGAAATTTCCCGACGATACTCGATATTCACCAGGTATCGCAAGAAGCTACCTTCACGATACACAATATGCCAATGGTATTGCGACCAGAATTTTCACGATACACGATACATGATAGGTATCGCAATCATAAGTTCATGATACATGACAGACGATATCTGACTAGTATCGTGAGGATTTCTCAGCGATACACAGGAGTTCACGATATCCAGGTATCACGATACTTCAACCGCGAGAGAACACGATACTTGGCATTTTTCCAATTTTTAGCAAGTGTGTTTGGATTTTATTTGCATACAATTGTTCTTAGAGTTCACCTACCCTCTCCCCTCAGTCTATATCACAAAAATTAACTTTCCTTACCCCGTGATGACCCTCAAGATACTTGCCACAGGTCGTTTTACTGAAAGGCTTGATTTAATTGGATGAGATGAGTAAAAGATTGATGTGCTCACCTTGGAAGTTATTTTTCAGCTCTTCTATCACTCTCACTTGCTCTACGCAGCCCCAATCTCCTTGATCTCCAAACGCGATATTGGACTTCTAGCTCTCTCTCTTGATACTTGGAGGTGCAGGAATGAATGGAAAAGCCTGAATTTTTTTTATTTTTATACTTTTTGAAAGTATTTGACTCAAAAAGGCTAAAAGAACCAGCTTAACAACTACTCTATTTGCCTAACCTACTTGCCTATTTCCTCCTTCCTACTCTACTCACTTCCCTAGACTATCAACTCACTACACACAGCCCAAGAGCGAGAAGTAGTAAGTGCGGATGAGTGTGACTTACCAAAGAAGAGAAATTCACCAACTCCTCAACTCACTTCAATGCTAAGAGCTACTTACCATCACACAAATGCCTCCATTTGATTCGACTTCCCTGGCAACGGCACCAAAACGTGTGTACCTCAGTACCAACTTAGGGACTTGTGGAGAAAGAGACTATACCTCGATCCCCCTCAAGTGCATATAGTGGGGATTCACACTTTATTTATCAATCCGAGGAGTATCAAAACCTAGCCGACTGTATGAAGACATGCATTCAAATGATGATCAATGCAAATGAGCTTCCCAAAGAGTGCAAATAAGTCTAAGTCTATTCCAAACAAGGTTCAGGGATCTGTTGAGATGTCACGATACTTGAAGCAGTAACAAGGGTGGTCTTTTCATTCAATTCTGACACTTTTGCTTCAAGTTATGAGCAAAATACTCAGTCGCCAAAATGACCTTTCTACACTTCAGCACCTCCTACACTTCACACACACCTTAACAACAGCAAACAAGAACTTTCATGGATAGACAACACTTCCAAACACTCTTTTCAAGCATCACGCATGCGCACAAGCTCACAAAAAAGATGATACAAAGAGGAGAAGACACAAATTCGAAATTCTGTGCTCTTGATTCTCACAATGGAAAAAAGTCTTTACAAAGAGTCACAAATTGACTTATATACATGTGCCCTAAAAATGGTCCTTTCACACAAAAGACCGGCACTTTATTCACTAAAAGGTTAATTTCCTACTAATTTACATGGGTAAGCTACTAATCTCCCTGGGTATGCATCTAGAGGACTCCTCTAGTGCATTTACATTGGAAAATATGTTACAAAATGGCTATGATTACAAAAATAAAGTGTCCAAATCGAAAAAATTTTGGGGCCTCTCTTTTTCTCTGCCTTGTGTTCTTCTTAGCTCTGCAACAGAGTTTGTTACCAAGGTCAAGGAGCTTGCGGATTAGTTAGCATCCATTGGAGACCTGATTGAAGAAGAGGTCATCATGAGGCGAATTCTCAACGGCATTCGAAGTGATAAGAAATGGCAATCCTTCATGACGACTTATGATCTCATCATGGATGTGCAAACTCCAGACTTCAACATCTTTCTTGGACAACTGTTCAATCAAGAGACCAACAATACCATCAAGGAAGGTAACTCTTAACATGGTAATTCAACTAGTGATCTATATGCAGATAAGAAGGATAAGAACCAGAAAGGCAAGAAGAAGGAAGAAGATGAAGAAGAGACCTCCCAAGCCAACTTTGCAAGCAAGAGCAAGTGGAAAGGGAAGAAGAAAGGACCAAAGCAAGACAAAACCAAAGGTCACAATGTTCAACCTTGTGCATATGCGATAAGACCAACCACACCACTCAAAACTATTGGTTCAATAGGAAGACACAGAAAGGAAGTGGAAGTGGTGGATATGGCAGCAACAGAGGCAGAGGTGGACACAACTTCAACAATAACAATAGAAGCTATAATAGAAGGGACTACAACAATTATTCAGAAGATCAACCACATGAAGACTCATTGCTTCTTATGAATCTAAGCCACAAAGAAGATGATCATTTTTTCTACATAGATTCAGGATGTTCAAATCATGTTGCAGGCAACATTTCTCTTCTATCTGATTTGGAAAATCCAAAGCATAGACATGAAGTGCAAACAGGGGATGACACAAGGCACAATGTGGAGAACATTGGTAATGCCAAAGCTTCCAATGGCAGGAGAAACATTCTAAGTAAGGTTCTCTATGTACCCACTTTCACTAAAAACCTAATAAGTGTAGGCCAAATAGTTGAAAAAGGCTTGCAAGTTAGGTCCACCCAACATGGAGATTTTGAGGAAGATCCATTTCAAGGCTTCAAAAAGATAGCCCAAGGTGAGAAGCATGGTAGGCTCTTTACTTTTGAAGTAGGAGAAACCAAGCACATAGCTCTATTCAACTTTGGGTCTCAAAACCTAAGTGAGCTTGAAGTGTGGCATAAGAGATTTTCTCATGTGAATGAAAGAACCTTGAAGGATATATGCAGGGATCAAAGTGTTCTAGGATTGCCAAACATATCAAAGCAACACATGATCAACAGGTGTGATGCATGGGAGTTTAGGAAGGCACAAAGACAACCATTCAACCACAAGGGCTACATCCACAACAACTTATTGGACTTAGTACATACAGACGTATGGGGACCAAGTCAAGAACCTTCATTGGTAGGATCAAAGTATTATATCTCATTTATTGATGACCATAGTAGATGTACTATTCTATACTTTATCAAGAGTAAGAATGAAGTGTTTGATTGCTTCACGAAGTATCTTGCACATGTGGAGAATCATACAGGTAGATCACTAAAGAAGCTTAGATCTGATGGAGGGGGAGAATACTTCTCCAAAGAGTTTGATGAGTTCTTGCAGGACAAAGATATCAAAAGGGAAGTGACTACTAGGTAGTCTCCTCAACTAAATGGAATTGCAGAGAGGAGAAACAAGACACTGGTTGGATCTTCCTGAACAATGCTTGAAGAGAAGAATTTGCCACATTATCTATGGCCAGAAGCTATTTCAACTGCTGTGTACCTTGTCAATAGACTACCATCCAAATCACTTCAAGGTATGACTCCTTATGAACCATGGCATGGAAGAAAACCTAGTCTTGGACATTGCAAGGTTTTTGGGAAAGGCATTGAGTACAGCTTTACCCACATATGTGAAATTGAGCAAGGATGACTGCCCCAAGTCAGATGAGGAAAAGGAATTCATGACCAAAATTCCCTATCAGTCTGCTGTTGGTAGTCTCATGTATGCTATGGTAGCTACGAGACCAGACATTGCATTTGCAGTGGGAGTTGTGAGCAGATATATGTCTAATCCTGGCAAGAAACATTGGGAAGCGGTCAAAATGATTTTGAGATATCTGAGTGGCACTAAGGACAAGTGTCTATGCTTAGGTAGAGGGAAAGCATCCATTATTGGTTACACAGATTCTGACTATGTTGGTTGTGTAGACAATCGTAAGTCTACATCACGGTACATTTTTCATTTTGCTGGAGGTGCTATCTCTTGGAGATCTCGTCTTCAAGAATGTACAGCTGTTTCCACCACAGAAGCAGAGTATGTTGCAGCAAGTGAGGCATGTAAGGAAGCATTGTGGCTTTCTCGTCTTGCTTGTGATATGGGTTTACCTCAGCATGTACCTCACTTGCTCAGTGATAGTCAGAGTGCCATTGCTTTGGCTAAGAATCCGGTCTATCATGCAAAGACCAAGCACATTGAGGTGAGGTATGACTTCATTAGAGATTGCTTAGCCACTGAGAGCATTATTCTTGAGAAGATTCACACTCGAGATAATGCTGCAGATGCTTTGACTAAAGCTCTACCACAGGATAGCTTTCGACACTGTTGTCACTTGATGGGGGTTACTTGATTCTTGATATTACACAATCACTTGTATACTGTGTAACATGCCCATCAGGTGGGAGGTATAGTTTGTATACTTACACTCAGGTATTCTTTATCATTCTTTATTTTTTCTCCCATAGTTACTCTGGCCATATTGGCCTTTAGTGGGAGATTGGTACCGTTAGTGTCCATGTGAAAGGCCAAATGGCCACCGGACACTTCTTTGTATATGTTCTTTAATAAAACATATAGTGGCCTGGTCAGTCACAGACTGTAAGTTCGACCGCATTTGTAAGACCTAAGAAGTCTGTCTTCGTGCTCCCTGGGTACTGTGTTTTTCCGCGTATTCTACAGCCTCTTGTGCGGAGTACTGTGTGCGGCCTTAGGAGCTTGGTTTTCTACTCCGAGCATATCATCGTGGAGCCCTCGAGAAGGAGAGCGCACTATGGTGCATCGTCATCGTAATACTTCAATAAGTGTTAAGTGGTGTTGCTAGATGAGCCAACCATTGTAAATGTCTACCATGCCACCGAATCTGGCTAAGGAACCGCATAACTTCTTTTGGTGTCTGTGGGACCGGTGCCTCCAAGACTGCTGCTACCTTATCACGGTCTACCTGTATTCCTTGTTTGGAGATAATATGACTGAGAAGCTTCCCACAGGAGACTGCAAAAAACGATTTGGTAGGATTCAAACATAATCGATACTCTCGGCACTTTTCAAAGCAGCACCGTAAATGATACAGGTGCACCGAAGTGCCGCCAAATAATGAAAAATCATCCAGATAGACTTGCATAAACGTTGTCAGATAAGGTGAGAACACTTCCTGCATACATCTTTGGAATGTACTTGGGGCATTCCGTAAACCAAACCACATTATGGTGCATGCATAGACGCCCCAGTTGGTGATGAATGTCGTCTTCGGTATATCGTGTTCCGCCATCCTCACTTGATTGTATCCATTGTAGCCATCCAGAAAAGAATACATTTCATGACCTACTACTGCATTGGGCATCATATCTAGAAAAGGAAGAGGGAACGGATCCGGTACGGTGGCTGCATTAAGCTTTCGATAGTCAACACAAATGCGTAACTATTTATTTTTCTTAGGCACTATCACTATTGGCGAGATCCACTCTGCATGTTCAATGGGAACAATGAATCCAACCTTTAGTAAGCGATCTAGCTCTGCTTTTACCTGTGCTGCATAATGCGGATTCATGCGATAGCTAGATTGCTTGAAGGGTCGCACATCTTGCTTCAGCACCACCCTATGTTGGTAAATTCGTGTGTCAAGACCCTTCATGTCTCTGTAATCCCAAGCAAAGACATCTGAGAATTCGCGCAAGAGTTGCACCAAATTGTCTTGGAATTTGTCCGCTAATCTTGACTTAATTTTTATTGGCTTCGTGTTAACCAAATCTCCCAAATTGTACGTGACCAACTGATCCTCCGGTACATAGAACTATCGGGGCTTTATCAAATCATCAGCTGGCTGCAATAGTTGTTGTAATGTCGATTCATCCATAGTTATGTCATCGTCTGCTTCTTCGGGGTAGTGGTACAACCGTACAAGTTGCCGGACTCCAATTATCTGCTACCGACTCTAATTCTACCGTACCTAATGGGTTCAGGTCCTTATTTGTCTTGAGGAAAGCCTCCTCCTCATCATCGAATAGCCCATCCAACATATGGACGGGCTCTACTACATAGGGACATGCATGTAGTTCACAAGGTTGCATAGCATCCAATGTCACAATGTATTTCCTGTGATGATTTTTAAAAATTAACTCTTGATCTGACCAATCCTGCACGACCTTGGCTTGCTTGAGCCATGGTCGACCAAAAAGTAAGTTGTAGTCGAGGCTATATTTGAGTAACTCCAGGACTACAGAAGTCATTTTAAATGTAGTTCCATGCAGGGTTATAGGAATATTACGTACTAGTCCAATCGGATGGACTCTGGATTGGTCCGCCAGTCGCGCAAAAAACTGCACTGGTTCAATTTGAGTCCAACCCAGTTTCTTACAGAGTGAAGCTATTGCAATATTCATGTGAGACCCTCCATCAATTAAAACTTGTGTGATCTTCTGGTTTTTATACCAAACGGTGATCAGCGGTACCATATGATCCACCGTAGGATCCATCTCGGGTTGTACGGTCGCAGTTGCCAGTGTACATGAAGATCCGGTGCTGACTTGCTACTGGAATTGCTGTCGTACACTAGGAACTAGAGTGAGCAACTTTCCTAGAGGAAGTGTGATTGAGGCTTTAGATATAACGTCCCATACCTGATTTGTTTGTACTATGGTCATCACTGACTTTGGTTATGATTCTAATGTTGCTGGGGTGGAATTCTGTGCATTCGATCTTGTATTTGGCAGTGGACCCGAGTTACCGGAACTGGATCAGGGAATACCGTCAGGTCTTTAGTTGCCCATTGATTGGCCTTTGTGAAAATCCATTGTTGCTCATGAATTCTAGGCTCAAAACTTAGGTGCTACAACTGTTTTCCCGATCTTGTCTGTACTGCGGCTACTTATGAATCAACCGGGGAAATATAGACCATGTTTGTCATCGGATTTTGTCTTTCCTTCTTTCTTTTATCATACTCCGTGGCTTCTTTACAAAATCTACGAATATGGCCAACCTCGTCGCAAAAATGACAACGAGGGGGTGGGAGAGAGGTGTCTCCAGCCGATGTACCTGCATGCTATCGATTTTGATTGAAATTGTTCTTATGCTGACCCCGATAGTTCCTATATCCCTACGGCTGGTTGGTCTTCAACTGTGGCAGTACGTAGTGGGTGGTTGGCTGGCCCTGCTCCTATATTATGGCATTTACTGCCGTTCTACCCTGCACCTTTGCATTGTATGCACAAGTTTCTGTTGAGTGCCCTGCCTTGTTACAAATGGCACGATACATTTGGTTGAGAGCACATGTGGAACTGGTGTGACCAGGATTCTTACATTAAGTATAGTACACTTGTTTGGACGCGTCCTCGGCCACATTCTTACTTGCTTTCAACCATTACAGGTCCTCTGTAAACCCTCCAACTTTGTGCTCCAATGATAAGGCCATTGCAATGATAGCGTCCAATGTCATTCCACCCACACAGCGAATGATCATGATTTGTTTTAACTGTGGATTCAATCTGTTGATAAACCGTTGTGTTATGACATCATCTGGCAGGTTGGCATGCACCGGTGGCAGCTGCCTCAAGTGAGTTCTAAACAGTGTCGCATACTCCTGAACACTCTGGTGGAGTTTCTGCCGATTGTTTTGCAAGTAGTCAAAAATCTCTGGAGGGTTCTTCTTCAAGCAAAACCTCTGCAGGAACGCGTCCTTCACATCGTCATAATTACCAAAATGATTAATATCGTATTCTGTCAGCCACCTTGCTGCTTCATTAACCAGTGTGGCTTGAAACACGATGGCCTTATACATCCGATCTAGTGGGTGATTCAGCATTGCATAATTGATTTCGAATGTGTGAACATGTGCATCGGGGTAATCCCTCGGAAATCCACCGAATTTCGTACAAGTCACCCCGGTTGGGGCCGGTCAGGGTGGAACAATTGATTGTGGCTGTTGTTGTTGTTGTTGTTGTTGTTGTTGTTGTTGCTGCTGTTGTTGTTACTGCTATTGTTGATTACTAGAAGTACTCATGGTTCCTGTCTGCGGAAGTACTATCCCTTGTGTTTGACCACTTTTCGTTGTCGAATGCTCATCAAAGATGCTTGAACTGGCATCCACTTTGCCCAAAGTATCACTAGGTGACGCTGAGGTTTCACCGAAAAGCGCTGATCCTTCACCAAAAAACGTGGATCTCTTTCCCAAAAGCATGGATTCTTCACTGTAGATCAATGGATGTGCATCGTAAAGGAATGAACTGCCATCGGAGAATACCGAACGCTCTCCGAAAATCAACGAGTGATCACTAATAGGCGCTGACCTATCTCCACACTGGGTCGATGTACACCCATTCACTGATGAATTGTCTTATGAGGGTAAGGAAGTATCACCGGAACAAACCGGAGTGGTATCGGAACACATCGGACTATCACCCGAATTGGTATCTATCTATCTATTTGTCTGTCTGTCTATCTACCTATCCATCTATCTATCTATCTATCTATCTATCTATCTATGTATCTATCTATCTATGTATCTATGTATCTATGTATCTATGTATCTATGTATCTATGTATCTATGTATCTATGTATCTATGTATCTATGTAACTCTGTATCGATGTATCTATGTATCTATGTATCTACGTATCTATGTATCTATGTATATATGTATATATGTATCTATGTGTCTATGTGTCTATGTATCTACATATCTATCTATCTATCTATGTGCAATCCAATCTTAGTGGACAATATTGTACAAGTGAGAGACGATACACAAATCACACTGCCCAAGACTACCCATACAACAAACAAGCAGTACGAGAGAACTCCCCGCAAGCATACCCCCAACCAGGTAGGTATCCGGACCAATATAATGATGAGGCTCATTACTATAGGCCTCCTCAAAACTATTCTTATGAGCCTCAATAGAGACCTCAATCTATTTTAGCTCAGCAGCCACCCCCACCAGCAAACGTCATCCCAATTAAATATGCTACTGTAGAAGAAAATCTCAATAGGACATTAGTGCCTTCTTCATCCCTGATCACAAAAAGTGATGCCAACTCCAATAGTTTTGACTCTACTCATGTAGATAGTCCACCACCCGCATATTACACAGAGTCACTAGAACACATAGAAACAAATCAATATGATAGTCCATTGGAACCCAATTGGGAGCCCGACTACGCTAATATGATGTACACAAACCCTAATCTACGGCCCCAATTAAGACAACAAAGACCATAGGGCCCTAGAGGACCATGCTTAAGGTTCCAAGGAGATCATTTCATTAAGGATATTTCACATCCTTCGATTGCGGGACAGTCACAATATTATAGCATACAAGGTTTTTGTGTCGAGTGTGGTAAAGAGCATGTCATCAAAGATTGTCCGAAGAACCTTGTTAATGCCTCAAAAGTGACACCAATGAATGTGATAGGTATTGTACACAACACAGATGGATCCAACCCTACCTATGTGACTATCCAAGCTATAACAAGAGCCCGGGCGCTCTTACAGAATCAACAGCTGAATCCTGAGAAATTAGATGGAACTAGCAAAGTTGGAGAGTCTAGTAACAAAAAGATGAACTCTTAAAGATTCTAGAGAAAGGATTATGAGAAAATGGAGCAAAACGGTAACTGAATTGGAAGGAAGTCTCAAGGAATCCAGAGCCAAAATCTTAGAATTGACTTCACAAGAATATAATCGAGAGAATCTAGCCCAGACATCAAGATCGGTTTTAGTTGAACCCATACTAGAAGACCTAGATATGATGTTTCATGCATATCAGCCTAGATTAAAAGATGGACCCTAGATAGCTGAAATGAGTAAGAACTACCCACAAGCAGATTTAGAAATTGAGAGAACTAAACTCTGCATGAAGATGGTAGAGTTAGCCCAAACTATGTTTGAAGCCTCTCATTATCTTAATTGGAATAACATGGCAAAACCTAAATTACACTTTTAAGGACTACTGGAGACGTAAGAATACTTGATTGATAGCAAGGAGAAAAAGAATCTACATAGGAACTCTATTATCTCAAAGACATAGGAAAGGAATGCACCATCCTTGTCTCAAGTGCCAAATATAGAAGTTGAAGACAACTTGTCTTCTCTCCATAAATATTCACAAGGATTTCTAAGAGAAATCCAAGAAGAGAAGTGGAGAAAAGAGCAAAAAAACCCATCCTCCTATTCAAGAAATAGATGACTTGCAAGAGCAATTCCCCCAAGATATTCCCTCTATTTATGACAAGGTAGAGGAAGAGCAATTGAGTGAACAAACGGATTTTGAATCAAATTCTTTGCAAGAATTACCTCAGTTCATAGGACCTTGGGAAGCCAAGTCTATCAGCATGAGAGCACCCACTATATTAGTGAGGAACGAAGAATCGGTAATTCCTAGGAACACAAAAGTGATCAAGAACACTAAAGTACAATGTCGTCTCACATTAGAGGAGTTGGTAAAGGTTAAACCAGAGCTATGGAAGCATGTAGCAAACCAATTCCCGAACTTGTTATGGCTTCCTCCCAGATAGAATCACACAAGAAGGTACCAGAGATACCGATAGAACGAATTGGAGATGTGAGTGATGGAGAGGAAGGTAACACTTATCTTCCAATAACCCATCAAGGCTACACCACCAAAGCCATCTTAGATTTAGGAGTTCGAGTAGCCATTGCTATCACCACTTTATGGAAATGTTGGGGTAAGCCAGCAATAAGACCCACCAGGATGAAGCTACAAATAGCTGATGGACATATAGAAAAGCCATTAGAAACCACTTTCTTGATGGTTTCTCAGGCTATAATCAAGTAGCCATTGCTCTTGAAGATTAGCATAAGACGGCTTTTGCTATAGAATGGGGCATATTTGCATTTTGTGTGATGACATTTGGGATAACAAATGCACCCACCACTTTCCAACGACTTATGTGTCATGTTTTTAAGGAATTCTTATGCAAGTTTGGAAGTTTATGTCGATGATATATGTACTCATTCGAATATGAGGCAAACTCATATCCCAAAACTAAGGCAAGTATTTGACAAATGTTGTATGAACCCAGAGAAGTGTTTTTTCATGGTCAGACAAGGCAAAATTCTAGGACACATTCTGTCAAAGAACAGAATTTCGACAGATGAAGACAAGGTGAGAGTAATCAAAGATCTACCTAGGCCAACTAATGTAAAAGAGGTATATGCTTTGATGGGTCATTGTGGTTACTACAGATGATTCATAAACATGTATGCAATCATAGTAAAGCCTTTGTTTGAATGGGCAAGTGAATGTGAGAATTCATTCAATGAACTTAAACGACACTTGTGTTCAGCACCAATATTAACAACCCCACATTAGAGCAAGCCATTCCATGTACATGTGGATGCATCCAACTATGCCATAGGATGTGTATTGGCACAACTGACGAACGAATGGAATATAGATCTCCCTATAGTTTATGCAAGCAGACAATTGAATGCAGTAGAAAGAAACTACACCACTATGGAACGAGAAGGATTAGGAATGATCTACGCAGTAAAAAAATTCAGGCATTACTTGTTGGCAAATAAGTTCAATTTCTTTATGGATCATCAAGCATTATTGTATTTAGTTAATAATCTATGTAATACCAGACGATTGATACGATGAGTTCTACTATTTATGGAGTATGACTTTGAAGTCGTAGTCAGGAAAGAAAAGACACACCTTAGAGCTGATCACCTCTCAAGATTGACTTGAGGAGAAGCTCCTCAATGGATAATGGATGAATTACCTGATTCAGACCTGTTTAACCTTGAGATAATACCTGAATGGGCTAAGACTATTGTCCCTATTCTCACATATGGAGCCAAGAATCCTAGGATAAGGATCAAAGAAGGAGAGATTACCAAGTCACAGAGATATCAAATCATTACAGGAAGCATATATAAACAGGATAGTCAAAAGATTCTTGCTTGTTGTGTGGATGAATCAGAATATGTAAATTGGTTGCAATTAGCACATGTAGGTGCATTAAAGCAACATCATTCAAAACATCATACATTGCAAACTCTACATAGACTAGGAGTATATTGGCCTTGGATGGAAGCACATGTCTACAAATGGTGTAGGGAATGTCCTGATTGTTGTGAAAGACCACTGGTAGAACATGCCACATTATATCATATGTCTCTCACCCCTGAATGGAGTGAACCTTTAGTGACGTACTTGAGGATGAAAACATTATCTCAAGGAATGCCTTAGCATGACAACGCACTCTCGAGCAAGAAGCTGAAGACTATTCACTTATTGGTGACAAATTATACAAATGAGGACGAGATGGATAGCTAAGACAGTGTGTTCATGAGAACAATTATTTGAGCATACTAGAGACTGCACACCAATGTGTTGCAGGAGGTCATTTTGGCCCCAAAAGGATAATCAAAGCCATCCTCTTTGCAAGATTATGGTAGCCCACTCTACACATAGATGCACATACCTATGTTAAGAGATGTGATGTGTGCCAAAGGACTCAGTTTCCTACTAACAAAGATGAAATGCCACTGAAACCCATGATGGGAGGGTGTGCATTTTCCAAGTGGGGTATAGACTTTGTGGGACCCATTAACGCCCCTTGCAAAAGGTACTCATGATGAGTACATCATAGTTGCCACAGATTATAAAATGAGTAGGGGCCAAGGCCACAAAAAAGAATGATGCACACACGACTACAAAATTCTTATTTGAAAATGTCTTTACAAGATATGGACTACCTATAGAGTTGGTGACTGATCAAGGAACTCACTTTCTAAACCAAGTCATTGAATATTTGTTACAAGATTTTATGGTGATTCACAAGAAATCAGCATCATATCATCTTCAAGCCAATGGTCAAGCAAAAAGTACTAAGAATATCCTTTGTAACGTATTAACGAAACTCGTGAACAAAAAATGTTCAGATTGGGACAAATAGTTACATCATGCTATTTGGGCATATCGAGTGGCCTACAAGACCGTACTCAATGCAAGTCCCTTTCAAATGGTTTTCGGCCAAAACATTGTGCTTCCATTGGACTACCTACCCTCAAGGTTGCACAAGAAAATCAATGGACCGGTCATGAATTATCATCAAGGATAACGGACTTGGAATGATTAGGAGGAACCAAGTTGAAAGCAGTAGCGGGCATATATGCAACAAAGAAACAACAGAAAACCTATTTCGATGCACATGTGAAAGACAAAGGCTTAAAAGAAGGAGATTAGTCCTAGTATATACATTGAAACAACATGCACAGAAATTAGAAAAGTGAGGTTATGGACGTATGATCATTAACAGAATCTTGACAAGTGGAGCAGTACAATTAGCCACCCTAGAAGGAGAGATAATGCCTAACTACATTAGTGGCTGTAGAGTCAAGCTTTATCAGGAACCTCTTATTGAGGATATACTTAGATGACCCACATTGGCAAAGAAGCGCAAGGAGGAAGAAAAGAGAATATGCACGAAATCTTAGGAAAAAGGTATAGAACGCATTAAGCACATGAAGCTAAGAAGACAAGGACTAGGGAGAGAATGTTATAACCAACTGGAAGAAACACCTAGATACCCCATGGCCATGTGTCAAGCAAATTTAGCTACTCATCCTAGCATAGTGGATAGGAGACCATTCATTATAGTCAGGCTAGAGCATGGCAACCCTTGCCACGAGCTGAGGGCTTTAATTGATTCAGGTGCTACTACTAGTGCGATTAGATGTTCCCACTATAAAGACTCAGGAATAGAAATGCGGCCAATTGAGGCATACCTCATAGGGCTAGGAGGCATGAAAACCCCTTGTATGGGTGAGGTGGACCTTCCTATCCTCATACACGAAGTGACCATGATAGTGAAGCTCTTAGTGTGCCATGATGACGACCTAATAGAACCCCTAATCCTTGGCCAAGATTGGCTATATGATCACTCAGTGGACCTAAATCTTAGACAAGTCTCCTTGCATATTGGAACCTTAGACCAGCAGCAAGTGATACCGCTTGACTTCCCTAACAACACTCTGCCTAAGGTATGTAACTCTAGGCCATATGAACTACATGCCAAGGAGGACCGGAAGATCATTGGCCAGATCAATCATGTTACGTCTACACCAACCCACGCGAGCTTGGCGATGGACAATTGCCATTCAGAAGAATGTCAACAGATTTTCCCCTGGGCTTCCTGCAAACTAGAAGGGGTCACCACCCAATAGATGGGTCAGGTGGGTTGCATCAGTGGTCAGGTGGATAGCATCAATGGACACATGGGCATAACACCCTACGGTGCCCATCCTTCCACACTTACTGTGGATTGGCCTAGATTTATGGTACAGAATGCCTCACTTCCTAATGGGAAAGTTTCGCAAGTGTTGGACCTCCCTTCTTTTCCAAAGCAGAGTGTCAATCCGACCTCTCACCCTCAATCACGAAGGACTCAACCACGACAGAGGAACCCAAACTGACGACCATATCAGACGACACGAAGAAGGCAACAGTATTAGCATCACAAAGCAAGCGGCATGAGACACGTATGGGTGCCAAAAAGACAAAGAACATCGACAATATTCAACAATGCATACTATGATAAGAAGAAGTTTCAACAGAATCCAAGGCAGCATCCAACGTCTCCTCAACCTTCTTCTACAAGTACAAACATTCGACAAATTTGGATCGCCAAGAAATACCTGACGAATCGACCCCCATCCACGCAGATATGGGTACCTAAACTGTGTATTATAGCTCAACACTCAAGCCTTGTAACATATACTCTTCAGAAATCTCTTCACCCCTCAACTCCATAGCATCTGATATCACCTTTTGTCCCTCAGCAGAAACATACCACCTGCTTAGCAACCCTTAGGAAATGGATACCGAAACGTATCCAGATGTCTCCTCAGGGCCCGTTGTCTAACATTACTCCCACCCCGACTAAACACTACCCTTGTAATAACTCATTCACAACTAAACTTTGTACAAATTCACACACTATAACCCAACATCACTTGTAATAACATCTCATCAAGCAATGTATGCAATATCTAAAGCATGTAGGGATCTAGAGACCTATATTAGTTCTGCAAAAATCATTCCCACCTCACAACACGCAGCTACATGGGTGACACATCGGTTATGAAAAGGGATTGCAGTCTCACTCTAATGTGATCATGATTAATTTCCATACTAATGTGCTAATCTTTTGTAGTAGATCGTCTACACCTTTGCATCACTCATCACACAGACAAAAGGACAATCCACAGCTGGCCCCAATGTACGTGTGGTCAATTTTGGCGAATTATTGGCTGAATCATATCCTACAGTACAACCGCCAAAGTTTCAGCGCTTTCCAGGACCAATGCCCATTGATGATCCTCCTAGGGGATACACTGAGAAAGTGCTTCATTCATAGTGTCATAATAGTCAAGAAGTCGTGCATGATCTTCCAATAATATCTTCATAGATTCGAGGGGCACTGCTTTGAAGCGGTTGGGACTCAAAGGCTCGTCTGGTTGATCTAAAGCTGCTTCAAAGTTCTCTCTATTTTGTTCCTACAAGCGTTGATTCTCTTCTTTGGCGGCTACGAAGTGGCATCTTAGCAGTCCCATATTTCGAGTGAGTGTCGCGTTTTGAATCGTTTGAGCCCTTAACAAATTGTTCATATCCATAATTGCCTCTTTTGTCTTCTGTTCACTTTCGAGCTCAAGTGTATGGTAGGCCTGGCGTAGCTCTGGGTAGCGTGTGTTAAGGGAGGCATTCTCAATTGATAATCAGTTGAGTTGTGCATGTAAGTCTGTCGTCGTCTGTTGGAGTGTCTGGTAGCTAGTTCTTAGAGATGTGAATTCATCTCTAACTTGTGTCATGCAAGAAAACATTTGATGAATTGTAGTGTCGATCGTGCATGACAGTATTAATGGCAGAGTGAGTGAAGATGCTCTGGGTGTGGGGGTTGATGCAAGGGGAAGGGGAAATAGGGATGGGAAAGTGGATGCAGTGGTGACTATGGAGAAATGTGCTGTGCCTAAATGGGGTCGTGAAATAAATGAGGTGAGTGATGGTGCGGTGGGTGGTGAAATGTCCATGTCGCTGGACGTTGTGTCGAGTGTAGTGATCGTAAAAAGTGGAGTGATAGTGGGTGCTTGAGTGGGTGTGAATACAGGATTTACAAAGGTTTTTGAATAATTTACAAATGGGGTTTCTTGGATCGCTTGGTGGAGAGGGAATAGAGTGGGGCGGGGAGGTGAAACGGGTCAGAAGGTCAGTGGAGGGAGAGATGGGAATACAGGTCTTGGAGGGATGGGGAAGGAAGGAAAGAATGGAGTAAGAATTGGACTGGATGGAAGGGTAGAAGTCCGAGGAGGAAGGCTAGGTTGAGTGGTTGTGGGAAGAGTGAGAGGAATTGAGCCAACGAAGGCTTTTGCTATGGCACTATCAAAAGATGTGGATGGTTTGGGAGAGGTAGGGTGTACAGTAGAAGCTGGAGGGGCAAGAGGTGAAAGAAGAGTGGTTGGTGTGGTGGGTACTCCAATGATGTTAGGGGTACTTACAATAGAAGTGTCGGGCAGGGAGTCAATGACGATCATTTTTGCTGTAATAGAATCATCCAGAAGGATTCGTGCTTCCCTGGCCTATTGTGAAGACTAGGCATCCATTGGTACACAAATATATTGATCGGGATTTTATAGTAATCGAATCCGGCGTGGGTCAAACTACATTAGGGGCTTTCTCTGCAAATATCGTAATGCTTCATTAGTGCCTACTGACTTAACCAATTCTCTGAAACCTTGAATGTAGGCTTCTTCGAATCCTCCTGTAGTGAGTTCTTATTCTAGAAGCACTTGACTTTCTTCTTCTAAGAGTTTTTTTCACGGCCAAACTACTTGCATAGTGCGGTATAGTTTCTTGATTGCCAATGTGTAGGCAGCAGCTTCAAATATTTTTTCTTCATAAGTACTTGTGTCACCCTGAGTGTCAGTGTGTTGTTGCTATTCATCAGTTTGCACATTCTCTTGAGATTCATGACTAGCCTGACTGGCTTCATCGTCTCCATCTTCATTGTCAGTTTCTGTCCTCTCTTCTTTTGAGTTGGAGACTACTTGCTCTTGTGATTGATCAGGGGATGTGGTAGGGTAACTTAGGCATTCATACTCCGAAGAGAAAAATTGTCCTTCTAAAAGTTAAAAGTCACTAGACAACGCATCGTGCATTTCAAAATCAAAAGTGGTATTCATTGGTTCTGCTTCCAAATTGGGTGTAGGAAAATTAAATGCTTCCGCACCGATGGTGGTGGGAATTTCTGCTGCTGTAGTGGTGGGTTCCTGAACTCTGGTTGCTTGAGAGGTTACTGCACTGGTGTTGCCCTCTGTGATGATTGGTCTTGAAAGGCGTATGTGGATGGGTGGTATAGGTGCGGGTGGTTCCGTAGGTGACTGTTTTGGAGATGGCTATGGTGACGGGGACTCTGGAACTCGCAAACATGTGATAGATCCGCGCATGCGCTTGCCTGCTCGTTCCTTGTTAGCTTTTCTGTCTTTCTTGGCGGTTCCTTTGAATGCCTTCAATTCTTCACTCGTAATTGCGTGTTCTATAGGCAAGTCATATGCCAAACACATGTAAACAATTCGAGTGAGAGCGCAACATTTGTGGATGATTCTTTTTCTTTCTCATCTTTGTTGAGCTAAATACAACTGATCAATGATCCAACTTGCAAGATCTATGATATGGGGCACAAAACATGCTAAATATAATACAAACCAAATACGCTTGTGAGGCATAGTGAAACGATCCTGAGCCGAAAATGTAAAATGTTGCATACATATACATAATGGCTTAGATAATTCAGGTGTAATGGCTAAAATGTCTTTCCATTTCACGACATCACCACATTTCATCGGCTCTAGAATCAGCCTTTCTCACTCTGTCGGCATGTGAATTCCATGGATCTTAATTGCGGCTCGAATCAAATCTTTTGAAAGATAGAACTTTTTGAAAGGGGGATCATTTAACAAAGATGAAAGAATGAAAGTACCTGGCAAGTCCTTGTTCTCAGAGGTTGTAAGTATGGTCACCAGGTAGTAGCATCTATAAAAATTAGGTTTGGGTAGTGGATCGCTGAAATATTCCGTAAAACCTGCTCTAGCCCAAATGTGCTTTACCTCATATAAAAAACTATACGAAGAGCATAAGATGCTACTATTACATGCACCGGCGTAGCCACCACCTATAGCTCCTGTGACCACATCTACTGAAATCATCGAAGAACTCAACGCTTTATGTGCCTAGGTATTGACTCTTCAAACACAGATCGTAGCTTATGTAGAGCCTGTGAGGCCACATTCCCCACCGGAACTACCAGCAGATGAAGAAACAGTGACTATCCTAGTGGAGGACACTTTTGAAGAAGCCTACGAACCACAACCGATCCCAGGCGGACGTGTTACGGTTGAAGGCCAAGACACTTTTGAGCTCCCTACCCCTGCATGGATGAAGACTATAGAAGAACTTGGAAAGACCTACTCAGCACGTGTGGAAGCTTAATTACACACCATGGCTTTGATAGAGGAACACATGTTACAATCCACTTACTTTGCTCATTTGGCCCCTAGATGGTATATATCAGGCCATGAACTTCAATATAATCCATATTTCATGCTAATGGCAAAATATCAATTGGCAATCAAAAAAGAGACGGGCACAAAACCCTCCCATGCTACTCAGTTTGAACCTGACGACTTGCCCCCAGAAGCACTCAATGGTACGATCTTTCAACCAACTTGGCACCAGCAATTATTAAAGCAACATCCACAAATGATGATCACATGGGTCAAGGCACAGCTACATTTAAAGTATAACCCATGTTGGGAACCAATCCCAAGACACCGCTCCTGGAAGGCCTTCGTAATTAAAGTACAGAACAATAATCAGTTCTAGGAATGGCTAAATTATTTGTACTTCATTCCACCCCGTGGACCACCCACTGTGAGATATATGATGGCAACTATTCGCCACTGGCTTTCCTGCTTACACCACATGGATGATGTAGCTACCCATATCATGATCAAAATATTTGACATGATGCAGACAGTATTCAAGATCTTCCGTCGCATCAAGGCCCCGCATGTTAACACCCTAGGCTTTGAGCATGGTAATCAAGATTTAGTGTATGATATGAGCACGACACCATCGCTCCGAGTGTGCTATGTCTGGAACTGTCGCATCAAATATTTACCAGCCTGTTACAAAATGACATTTGAAGAAATGTTTAGCACCGGATTTTGGGAGTACCACTCAGAGGTGTTCATCAACCGGCCCACATACCTACTCCAATTATTTGCCTATGAACAACTGGTGTACTCCATGCACTATAGACTCCCGTCACCAGATGAACCTCAACCCATAGATTGGGAAAAACTTGAAGCAAATCTTGCAAGAGGTATTCGCATTTCAGAGCACACCCTCGCTCATGACCTCCTACAGAATTATATCCGATAGACCCCGCAACAAAGTTCTGTCGAGGATGACAGAAGTGAGAGGGAGGGGGGTGTTAAAGGTGTTGACAGTAGCCAGAGGCACAGACGACGCAGAAGCATGTAAAGGTGGATTACAACGAAGTAGTGAGGAGCTAGTTGGATTATTTTTTCAAAAGAAATATGTTTTATAATACTTCTCAAAACTCTCAAGACTGATTATCATCATTCTTGTATCATATGTAACATAGAACAACCAATTTTGTAATTAGTAGCTCCATTTTGTGCAAGCCAAGGATTCTTGGAACTTTAGGAGCTTAGATAGAACAAGTGTATCAATTTTGGATAATTTTAGATCCCGTTTACCCTCTCAAATAGTACTTAGAACCTATTTTTTAACTATGTCGAACACTAGATGTGAAATCGGTCAAAACTACTCTAAAAACTATAAAAAGAGCTAGAGAGCTCATTTTTGAGGTTAGCTTGTAGGAGTAGAGAAGATCTAGAGCTATTTTGACTTGTAAGAGTGATCTTAAGCAATAGAGTCTATTTCCTATCTTCCATTATGTCTTGCTTGTCCCTTC
Source organism: Ceratopteris richardii (assembly GCA_020310875.1). Lineage (NCBI taxonomy): Eukaryota > Viridiplantae > Streptophyta > Polypodiopsida > Polypodiales > Pteridaceae > Ceratopteris > Ceratopteris richardii. Next base: position 136,258,573 of record CM035422.1, read on the forward strand.
CTTGTGTGTGTGTATGTGTGTGTGCATATCTATGCTTCTCACCTTCACTCTCACTAAATCTCACATTCATGATCTTATATCACTCTTATCTCTTCTGTGGATTGACATTAAGGAGGTAGAGCTTCTTAACGTGGTACTTACCATTGTGCCAGAGCAACAATTAGTATAGTACCAATCAAGACAAGATAAAATTATTCTAAGATTGGCAAGAAATTTTAAGTGATTGATTTTCACTTCCCACAGGAAAAGAAAATTAAGCATGAAAGTCAAATCCTTAATCCACTTACCAATAGCTTTAGCCTTGCTAGGGTGATTTAGACTTTTGGAGTTGAAGAAATAAGCGTACGTGTGCTCATTAAAAAATAAAAAAAGGAAGCGGAAGCAACTAGTAACGAACCAAAAGTGGCTCTTTGCAAAAAGCAATAAAAAACAAATTCAAAGTGACCATTTTTGTTTAGTACAAAAAGTACTAAAGAACTAGATCATTTCTTGAATGACTTCGGATGATTAACCATAGAACCAAAGGACCTAACTATTTCCGTCCTTTAAGGTTTGCCAGTATCCTGAAGGGAGGACTCGAATTTTGCATATTGTTTCATGGAAACATCTTCAATATTGGTATCTTTACGAGCCATTAATTCCATATCTGTTGATTATAGGCATTGCGTTTTTTAGTAAAAATCTTTTCCGAGTTAGAAGAGTTTTTGTTAGTTCGAGAAAACTTGAAACTTCAATAAAAAAGAATTCCTCTTTCATGTAGTTTAAAAGGGTAAGGGGATTTTTGAAGAAAGTTCCTTTTCTTTTTTCAAAAATCGAGGCAAAAGGTTTCCTATTTCACCCAAAAACAAATCAAAGGTATCTTGTTCCAAAAAAAAAATTGAAGGTTTTTGCCCTCAACAAATTTTAAAAGGCACAAAGATAAAATAATGAAACCCCTATATTCGTAGGCTCTAGCACAAAAACAAGCAAGAAATAACAAAGTAAAAAGAAACATATTAACAAAGATACCACAAGGTATACATCTTACACACATGTCTTAATTGCAACAATAATAAAATAGAAAATTACATGAAAATAAATATTCATGTACATGGATAACCAAAGTACATAGACGAACACATATACGTAATATACATAGCTATGTTCACCACACATATAGACATTCATAGACAATCACATCCACATACATGTATAGCCATATGCATATATGTTTCTACACATACACAAAAACTCATATAAATGCATACATAGATGTACATATTCAAATGCATATACAAACAAGAACACATGAATAGACAACCATAAACACTTGTATAAAAAATTACATACAATTTTAAAAGTACATAGACATGCATGTGTACAAAGAAACAAATGAGATCACTTACACATACACTTATACATCATATATTTAAATGAAAAATAGTACATACATAAGGAGGTAACCAAACATACATATGCATATAGAACCACATACACATACATGGACAAAATCATGGCATCAAAGGTCTCAGGCACATCTGTGGATCAAGGTCTAGTGCTAGTGTTCTGAGGAGGAGCTATAACTTGCAAGGCAAACACCTTTTGAGATCTGAAAATTTGATGGCACAAAATTTGCTCTATGGAAGAATCAGATTAAAGATGTGCTAATTCAGAGAGGCAATGAAGCCAATAAATGGAATCTCAAAGAAGCCTGCTGACATGGATGAAGATGATTGGGCATGAGTTAGATGAAATGGCCAGGTCTACCATTCGATTGCACCTGGCAGATAATGTTTACTTTACAGTATTAGACTGTGAAAGTGCAAAGGAGCTTTGGAAGAAGTTATGCAATACATATGAAAAAGAGACGGCATCAAATAAAGTGTGTCTGATGAGAAAGTTATATGATCTTCGCATGAAAGACATAGATAGTGTTGTTGCTCATCTAAATGAGTTTGATGCTATATTCTCCCAGGTATAGGCTCAAAAAATGGATATGGATAATGAAATGAAAGCAGTCTTGTTGTTATTCACCTTGCCATCATCATGGCATACATTTTGCATAGTTATTAACAATAGTGCACCTAGTGGTAAACTGGTCTATGATGACATATCTGGAGCACTTATGAGTGAGGAGATTCATAGAAAATCTATGGTTGTGACTCGGAGTGGATATGCATATAATGTTCATGATTCTTACTAAGGAAATAATCAACTATATGGTAGGAGCAAGAATAACAAAACGAATGGTCAATGAAATAAGATTAGAAGTAAATCAAGGAAGAAGGATATTGAATGCCATTATTGTCATAAGAAAGGACACATGAAGAAAGACTTTCATGCATTAAAGAATGCTAAAGGTAAAGGACAAAATTTTGATGGGCATGTTAAACACCTACCTACACCATTTACTTTGACTATGAAGATTGAACAAATTAATGCTATTTCTGATGATGCTGAATTGTTGACACTTGATAGCACTATGCCAACTGAAGCTCCTATGGCCTCTTTCTCTTTCCCACATGGTTACAAAATTGTTGTGCTTTTTTCCATGTGAAATCACACAGAGAATGGTTCCCTAATTATGCAACAAAGTCTCTTGGTACTGTGAGACTTGGTGACTCTTACCAGTGTGACATTGTGGGGATTGGAGATATGGTTGTTGATTTCATTGATGGCTTAAAATTTACTATGCATAATGTATGCCATGTACCTTAGTTATCATGCAATTTGATGTTAGTTGGACAACTTGATGACCTTGGTTACAAGGTGGTCTTCTATGCTCAATCCTTTTACATATCAAAGGGTAATATGGTTATTGCAAAAGGAAGAAATGTTGACTCACTTTATCCTTTATTTGTATCATAGAAAGAACACTTGTTAGTTGTTATAAAAACGTATGGCTTGTATTTTGCATGGCCATTTGGGCCATATATCACATAGTGGAATGGAAAATCTTTCTCGTTCTGGCTACTTACCTATGTTATCTTTCTCTAATTTTACATTTTGAGAGAAGTGTCAATATGGAAAGCAAACTAGGAATGTGCACAAGACTCACATTGACTCTTTTAGATCTCGTTCATACAGATGTATGTGGTCCTATGCCCACAAGGTCATCAGGTGGTTCTCTTTACTTTGTCAGTTTCATAGATTATGCTACTAGAAGAGTTTGGGTATATCCTATCAAAGCAAAGGATGAGGTAAGAACATTTGTATGTGAAGAAGTGATGAGTGTCTTCTGAAACAGGTGCAATCTTGATGGTCAAAGAATTGATCAGATCTCAGTGCATAGTGTAAAGTTTTATGCAAATGAGGAGTCAAAATCTAAGTTCAAAGGTAAGCCATCTATGGATAAAAGCATTTGATTAAACGGGTTGTAGTTTGGGAGAACCATGCATTAAAAGTTACAGGTGTCAAAGTCGACTATACATGAGGATAGTTTCAGACATAGGTAGATTTTTTTGATCATTTCTCAAGATCTATGGAATCTAATCTTGAGGCTTTACATTCAGATAATTGGGGTAAGCATATTCCACATGATTTTAGTCTTTTTTATCAGTCTAGAGGAATTCATAGATAGTTTACATCTCCTGATAACGAAGTACAAAATCGTGTAGCGAAAAGGATGAATAGAGCTATTCAGGATAGAGTAGCTTCTATGTTGCATCATGCAAACCTTTCAAAAGGCTTTTGGGTACAAGAAGTATTGACTGTAGTTCACATGATTAACCTTTCACCTTGTATTGCCAAAGGTCTAAAAGTGGCACAAGACTTATGGACAGGGAACCACCATATTATGATCATCTTCGAGTTTTTGGGTGTGAAGCATATGTTCATGTACCCAAGAATCTTAGAGAAAAGTTGGATCAGAAGTCAAAGAAGTGCATTTTTCTTGGATATGGTCACGAAGGAAATTCTAAATATTGCTTATGGGATCGTGAAACATGATTAGCGGTCAGAAGTAGTGATGTCATTTTCCATGAGTCTAAGTGTTGGCGTTTGAGGTTTGCATAAGCATGTCAACAGCATAAGGAAGAAGAAGAAGAAGCTTGGACCACAACGCCACTAGAATGTACAAAGATAAGTGACCCATTAGGGCATGGAACACAAGGTTCCCCACAACTCCCAATGCACTCTGACTATCACTGAAGATGGTGCTGGCAGAAGACTGACCAACACCCAAATCAACCATAAGGCATCTGAACCACACACACTCAACAATCGTTGTGAAAGCTTCCCTATACTCAGCCTCACAACTATAAGTGGCCACAGTAGGCTGCTTCTTGCTCAACCAAGATATGCATGAGCTACCAAGCATGAAGCAAAAACCAGTAGTGGACACATGTGTGTCATAGCAACCAACCTAGTCAGAGTCAAAAAAAGCATGTTAATCTAGCGGTAGTGATCACCCCTTGGGATAAAACAATCCATGCATTCGGGTACCACTTAAGTAGCAAAAGATGCAACACTTATCCTCTTAGAATGATATTACCCATCTTCTTTTCTTCATCTTTTTTGTCCCAATCAACCATCCTTTGAAATCTTCACAATAATCAAGAGACTCTTCTATCTTCTCTGTTAATAGGCCACTCATTTTTTCTTCTAGTAAATGGATTGCTAGTGTTTTTTCTCACGTTCTTGCCAAGATTCCTTTGAATATCTCCTCATCTCTTGTTGATATATTTCATTAGTGATGTGTGTGAACACACTTATGATCATCAGGGAACTTTTTCGCTTTAGAAGGTTTTTTCCCTTGGTTTGTATATCTACTTATAACCCAAATGGGTAACTTAAATTTTATACATTCACTCAGTAATACATTATGTATTGTGTTGTGCTCCAAGCTTCTTATTCTTGCTTGTGCTATTTGTGTGCTTCTCCAAACCTTGAACTCAAAAATTGGTATGAGATTAGGTTGCTGCTTCATCTAGGGCATCATAAACACCACACCCCTCTAGTCATAGTCTCAAAATTGCACAAAGCATACATGGGGTGATTAGGAGTTTGGCCTCCAAATGCACTATCACATCGATTATGTTAGAAATTTATTTTGTGCCAAACATATATATATATATATATATATATATATATATATATATATATATATATATATATATATATATATATATATATATATATATATATATATATATATATATATATATATATATATATATATATATATATATATATATATATATATATATATAGGTTTGAGTTCACCATCAAAAGCACCTCAAAGTTTTCTACAGGTTTAACATAGCTTGATAGGGTGTTTCTATTCAACTTTTTGAGATACAATCTATTTTCCACATCAAGGTATTTATTCAATAGCTATGGCTAAAAGAAATGATGTATTCCATATGTTGGCTATTGAGGATAAGTTGGATGTTACTACTTATCCATTGTGGGCATATATGATGTGTCATGTATTGGTAGAAAAAGGGTTGTGGAATATTGTCGTATTACACTTGCAAATATAGTTATTGAAGATGATGCAGATGGCGTGGAAGATGGAGATCTTCAATCTCCTCATTGTGTTGCAGTTCTTGTTGTCATGGAAAAATGAAACCATCTTGAACCTCAAATTCTAGGTGACTTTCTAAATCTCATGATAGGTTCATAATTTGAAGAAGCTAAGGCTTCCATTCTATCTGCAACGAGCCAAAACCCTAAGGTCGTATTCACCATGATGAAATGCCCTTGAAAACTTATATATAGAGGGTTTGGCCACATACATAGTCTTGTCCTTGATGATGCATCCAAGGTTGGTTTTATTGGAGCCTTGCTCTGTGGTCAAGCATTATCATGGTTTGCACCAATCTTTCATAAGGACATGGGACTACTTCGTGACTATGAGGGGTTTCTTCAAGAGCTCACCACCACATTTGGAGATGTAGATACGACTCAAGTGGTAGAAACAAAACTCCAGAATTTATGTCATGGTAATTAGCCTCTATCTATGCATAAGATTTTAGGCAATTGATATATGATCTCACTTGGCATGACGATTATTTCATAAGCCAACTTAGATGGGGTTTAAGAGATGATATAAAGGACCTTCTGCTCATGATGCCAGAGGTTAAAACATTGAAAGAATACATCACCCAATTGGAGAAATTCTCTTTCCATTAAGAAGTGGATTTTTTAGGGTACATTGTAAAGGAATCTTTATGGATCCTAAGAAGTTTGAGGCAATCCTTGATTGGCAACCACCTTCATGTGTTCAAGATGTACAATGTTTTCTAGGATTTGCCGATTTTTACAAGATATTCATTACAAATTACTCCAAGATAATGACACCTCTTACCAAGCTTATAGGAAACACAAAATTCTCATGGAATGAAGATGCAAAGAAAGCCTTTCTGACCTTGAAAACATCATCCACTAATGCTCTAATTCTAGTTCACGCTAATTCTAGCAAGCTTTTTTCCTAGAGATAAATGCATCAGACTTTGCCTTGGGGGCAATCCTATCCCAACATGGGGATGATGAACACCTACATCCATTTGCATATCATTCAAGGAAATTCTCTCCTCCAGGTATTAATTGTGAAATCCATGATAAAGAACGTCTTGCAATATTGGATGTGTTTGATACCTAGCATCAACATCTAGAAGGAGTAGCTCATAAAGTTATTGTGTACACAGATCATAAGAATTTAGAGTACTTTATGACCACCAATATCCTCAATAGAAGGAAATCATGATGGAGTAACTTTCTATCCAGGTTTGATTTTGTCATCATTTATCATCCAAGATGCATAAGAGGCTTTTGATCAACAAGAGAGTGTATTACTCAAACCTAAATATATCCAGTACGCAGCCATCTCCTCAAAACATCAAGAGGATTCAGCCTTGATCCATTTGATTTATGAGACTCTATCACATGATGAATTGTTTTGTAAAAAATAAAAAAGGGAAAGTTCATGAAGTAAATGAGCTCCAAGAAAATGATGGGTTACTATTCTATAAGAACCTATTGTATATCCCTCCAGGAAAGCCTAGGGTCCAAGTACTTTAGCAACGTCATGATAACCTTGAAGTAGGACATTTTTGAGTGAATAAAACAATAGCATTCATATCAAGATATTTTTGGTGGCCTCAAATGTGGAAGGAATTCAAAGAATATATTTGAACCTATGACTTGCAATAAATCTAAGGTACAACAACATAAACCTCATGGCCTCTTGCAACCTTTACCTATTCTAGAAAGGCCATGTTCTTCATTATCTATAGATTTCATCACAAATCCATCAAGGTCCGATAAGTGTGATGCCATCTTTGTTATAATGGATAGATTTACAAAAGTGGCACACTTCATTCCAACAATCAAGGAAATCAAATGTGCAGCCACTGCTAGACTTTTTCTAGATACATCTCTAGGTTCATGGATCACTCAATGATATTGTCAGTGATGGAGGTCCACAATGTTGGAATTTGGGGCCCCAGGATCGTTCCAAACTAAAACCTTTTGAGCATACACAACTTAATTGACAAGATGATAAGTGAGAGATATAAAGAAAGATATATTGAGATACAGATAGGGAACGTAAGCAAGATGCTTACTCACTAAAAATAGATGTCCAAATTATAACATGGGAGCACTACTCAACCATATAAAGTGGTGCACTCACTAATGGAACAATATCCAAGAAGATGATGATACAAAATTTAGATCATGTTGAAATAATCTAAGTGTGTGAAGTGAATGAGCAACAAAGCTAACCTTATTCTCACAAAACAATGTAACAAAATTTTAAATCAACCACAAGGTTAACTCACAAAAGATAGTTACCACCACCTTGTAGAAGACTTCTTGCTCCAAGAGAGTAGCCTCTCCTTCACCAAAACTTCACTTCCTCAAGAGTGTGTGAACACTCTCTCTTCAAGAAGACCTTCAAGCTTGATACGTTTGAGTGAGTGATCATACAATGAACTTGGCTCCATTATACAGTTTTGTATATCTACCAAAAGCTATGAAAAAACTACGATCATAAAAATAAAAACTATGCAATCTCTTAATTATCCTTCCTTGAAAAAGCTACGTGATTTGACGTCGTTCGTGAGTTTTCCAATAGATGCTTTTCAAAACAAGAAAAAATCTTATTCGCTACCATGAATGGGATTTGAACCCTGGTTGGTATTTTGAAAGTATTTTAAAGTAGCCACCCTGCCAACGCGTTTACAAAATATATTCTATATCTACTGTTGGGCAGTTTTGGACCATAGGACATTGACCATAGGACATTGACTTCCAACAATCCCTCCTTCAATGTCATATTGGTACAAGCTTCAGTAACCTGCAAATCTTTTCATGACTATCTCTAGACAATGCTTTGGTAAAAATATATGCAACATTCTCACTAGAAGGAACATAAACTAGCTCAATGTGCTTCGTAAAGACCTAGCAATGACCCTAGATATAGAAGTGGTTACCTCTCCTTTAGTTGGTTCTACAATTGTGACTCCAACACCTCTTGAAGTTGTTGTATCCCCTTCTTCAGCTTCTCGTCTTGGTCTTGTTAAGGATCCATTGAAAATACTCCATAAATCGGTGGAAAAAAACCTCCTAAAGAGGGAAAAAAGTGCCCCGGCGGTCCTAGTGTGTTCACACACATCACTACCTAAATATATCAACACAAGAAGACCTTCAAATTTGAGATCTTTGAGTGAGTGATTATACAATGAACTTGGCTCCATTATATAGTTTTGTATATCTCTCAAAAGCTATGAAAAAGCTACGATCGTAAACGAAAAAACTACGCAATCGCTTAGTTATCCTTCCTTGAAAAAGCTACGCGATTTGATGTCATTTGTGAGTATTCCAATTGATGCCTTTCCTCAAGAAATAATATATGCTAAGGCCCACTGCTTGGGGTACTACATATTTAGGACTATTATGGGCCTATAGGTTGGCATGAAAGGAAGTCATGGGCCATTCATGTTTCCAACTGGTATATCGAGTAATTCCCATTGAGCCCTTTGAGTTTTTACATGGATTTCCTCATACAAAATGTATTCAATGAAGGAAGGATCCTAGGGTCTCTATTAGACTTTCATCACTTAAAAAATTTCCAATATCAATTGATGTTACATGCATGTTTGAGGTCTTTATTGTACTTTTTATGGCATTCAATAGCCTAAGTAATGACAATATTTTTTGAAATTTTTAAGAATTTTTGGTCAATTTTTTGGATGTGTTTGGTGTTTTTAAAGACGTTTTTTATTTGTTTTTTCCTTTTTTACTACACTTTTTTAGAAAAATAAAATGGAATTTCTCTAGTTTTTTGAGTGGAAAATGTGTCTTTCACATGTATTCTATTTTTTGAAAATTTGGGGATTTTTTGTATTTGTTTGATTTATTTTTTTATTTTTCTTATATTTTAAATATTATTAAAAAAAATGGATCCCCGTCATCTTTAGTTCTTTTCTTGAAGAAAAAGGGGCCTTTATTGTACTCGATACCTCCATCATCTCTCTCTCTATCTATCTCTCTCTCTCTATCTCTCTCTCTCTCTCTTGTTCCCCCCTCCATCTACTATAATATAAAATTTTATCTTATGTTTCTTTTTCAAATGTTCATGGCTCTAGATTGTGTCTCAAATGGTTGTTTTTTGTGATATTGGAGTTCATTTCATGGTTTTCGATATGCTTGGGTTCATTTTCATCATCATTTTCCCTAAAATATATATATTTTCTCCCTTTTTTGATAAAACACTCTCTCTTTTTAACAACATTTTCCATATAAATTTTCACCTTTGCATGTTCCACATGGTCTATTCCCTCCCTATTGTTGAGATATCAAGCTCAACATGTGATGATCCAAGATGACACGTACCAGTTTTTCGTTTCTTTGACATGTATAGTGGTCACGCCGGTATATGTCATGGATACTTCATTGAGCTTTATTAGATTTATCTACCGAGAGTGATGGCACATTTGTTTCTTGCCAGCTCACTAATTCGCGGACATTAGGTTTTTCCTTATGTACTGGTCTTTATATATTGAACTTGTTGTATTCTTGTACATTCCTTTTATGTAATAGAAGAAGAAGAAGAAGAAGAAGATCATTCTTCCCTGTCTCAATTTGTGTGTGTGCTTCTCCTTGAGAGTGAGAGTGTGTGTGTGAGCTCTCTTCCTTATCTCCTTCCTCGTGACATAGTATCAGAGCCAACGTGGCTGTAGAGAGCTCGTGGAGAAGGTGATGGTGAAGACTACGCGGCAAGGCTTGGAGAAAACACGATTTCACAAACGGCCTCCGTTTGCTATGAAAATCGACGTGAAGGTAGAAGTTTCTTAGATCGAAGTTTTCGAGCCATCTCGACCTCCGTTTTGAGCCCGCAAGGTGGGGCCCACAAAAAAACCAGGTCAATTTCAGAAACTGTTACTTGCGTTGTGTTCGACGACACTCATATATTCCAGATCCAGAATTTCAAGCGATTCCGTGTATTGTTGATACACGAAAATTGTGTTTTTCTGAGATCAAACTGTCACATCATAGTGCGACAGTGTTCAAGCAGAAGTGCTGCTTGTCGTGTGTTGCAGTGTTGTGAATTGTTGCAGATATGGAAAACGCAGATGGAATGAGTCAACTTATGAGCGATAAGCTGGACAAGAACAACTTCCATGCTTGGAGATTCAGAATGATGAATTTCCTGATGGGAAAAGGCTACTGGAAGTACATCGAAGGAGAGAATGAAAATGCTCCGCAGTTACCAGAAAGGAATCGGACTGCAGAACAGTTAAGAGCATATGAGGAATGGAATCAAGGAGCACGAAAGGTAATGTATTGGCTATCTGTTAGCATACAGGATAGCATGATTGGACACATACAAGATGCCAAGACTCCAAAAGAGGCTTGGAACAGTTTGGTCACTTTGTACAAGACCAATACAAAGGCATGGAAATTGCAACTCAAGAACGAGCTGCATACATTAGAGAAAAAGAGCATGTCGGTAAGTGACTACACTCTAAAAATCAAAAGCATATGTGAGTCACTTGCATCTATTGGCGTGAATGTAGATGATGATGATAAGGTGGAAGTGTGCCTTCGTGGTTTAGGAGCTACATATAAGCAGTTCAGAACTTCTATATAGACCAGGGAAAATATTCTGAATTTTGCTGATTTGGTATCTATGCTGATTATTGAAGAAAAGAATCTTGGTGAGGATTCAAACTCCCAAGGAAAGCCCAGTTCTGAGCAGGTATTCTACTCTGGTAGAGGAAGAGGCAGAGGTAGAGGTTTTGGAAGTGGAAGAGGAAACAATAACCAAGATCAAGGTCAACAACAGAATCATGCAGGAGGAAGAGGACAGTTTCAAGGCAGGGGGAGTCAAAGAGGTTGTAGAAATTTCCAAAGAAATGATTCAGGTAATGATAGTAAAGGATGTTGGAATTGTGGTAAACCTGGACATTTTGAACGTGATTGCAGGTTGAAGAATCAAAATAACAGAAGGCAGCAAAACACCTATGCATCCACAAGTGCAGATGATTTTGAGAAGCTGTTTGTGGTTCAACATCACATGATGAATACATGTCTGCTGGTGTTTCAAAATCAAATGATAATGTCTGGTATGTTGATTCAGGTGCTTCAAATCACATGACCAGTCATGCAGAATGGTTTAGTAGTTTGCAGAAAATGCCAGTTCCTGGATATGTTGAAATAGATGATGATACATCGCATCCTATTGAGCATACATGAAACATAGCATTGTCTATGGAGGACGGAAAGGTAAAACATCTCGCTGATGTGCTGCATGTTCCAAATATAACAAAGAGTCTGGTTTCTGTTGGACAAATGGTTGACGAGGGATTACAAGTCAAGTTCAATGCTGATGGATTATATGTAGAAGAGTACAAGAAGGATGGAAGATTGGTTGCCAAAGGAAACAGAAGCAGGATGGAAGATTGGTTGCCAAAGGAAACAGAAGGATAGGATGTTCACCTTAAATGTGAAGATTCCTGAAATGAATGCAGCCATGTTTGCAAAAGGTGCAGGAGTTATTGCAGATATAGAGATATGGCACAAACGGATTGGACATGCAAACGTGCAAAGGCTGAAACTGATGCAATCAAAGGAGATTGTCCATGGACTACCAAATTTCAAAGTTGTAGAAATGCAAAAGATATGTGCAACATGTCAATTTGGTAAACAGTGAAGAGCATCATTTCCACATGACAAGCATGTTAGTGAGAATGTACTAGAAGTAGTACATACAGATGTTTGGGGTCCAGCAAAGACCACATCTATGGGTGGTTGCAGGTTTTATGTTACTTTCATTGATGACCATACACGCAAAGTATGGGTATATTTCATGAAAGAGAAGAGCGAGGTGTTTACTCACTTCCAAAATTTTAAAGTTATGGTGGAAAAGCAGCCAGGGAAGTACATTCAGACATTAAGATCTGATGGAGGAGGTGAATACATGTCAAATGAGTTCAGCAGTTTTCTAAAAAATCATGGAATTCGGCGTCAGTTTTCATGCAGGTACACACCACAACACAATGGTGTTGCTGAATGCAAAAACAAACATATTGCAGAAATAGCAAGAGCCTTAATGGATGAGAAGAATATGCCTCAATGTTATTGGGCAGAAGCTGTGCATACTTCTGTATACATCATGAACAGAACTTCCACTCCTGTTGTACATCAAGTTACACCTGAAGAGAAGTTTACAGGTAAAAAGCCAAACTTATCACATCTGAAAGTTTTTTGTTGTATTGCATATGTACATGTCCCAGATGAATTGAGGACGAAGCTTGATCCAAAAGTAGAAAAGTGTGTCTTAATTGGATACTCCCTTGAGCAAAAGGGATATAAATGTTATAACCCACTCACACGACAGGTAAAGGTGAGCAGAGATGTGGTATTTGATGAAATGTCAAGCTTCTATGCAGATGCCAAAGAAGGACTGAGTCTTGAACCAAATGACAAAGAAAATGCTGAAAAATCAAGTGCAAAATCTCAGGTTTTGAGTGGACCAGATGCATCACCAAGCAATAGTTCCAACTCAAATCCATGGAGTGGAAGATTACGTGGGAATTTCAGTCCAGCAAATTCATCAAATACATCCAAGAAAGGTAAAGAAAAGCTTTCTGCTGGTCATAAAACATGTGCAGGTTTTGAAGATGATGGAGATTCAAGCGGTTCAGAAAAGAGTCTTGATGAGGAACTTGGATTGCCCTCTGTGAAGACTCCAGGAGTAAGAAGGGCACATGCAGATGATACAAGGAGAAGTGACCCAGGACCAAGAAGATCTGGGAGGATGCGTAATTCAGTGCACCGATTGACATATGATAGTTACATGGCTCGCCATTGTGCCTACATGACAAAGGTAATACAAGATGTTGAACCTTCTTGTTTTGAAGATGCAATCGGTAATGCAGATTGGGAAAAAGCTATGGATGAGGAGATGTCTGCACTTTATGGAAATGATACATGGAAGCTGGTTCCATTGCTGCAAGGAAAGAAACCCATAGGCTGCAAATGGGTTTACAAGGTAAAGCATAATGTTGATGGTAGCATAAGCAGGTATAAAGCACGATTGGTAGCTAAAGGATATGCACATACATATGGCATTGATTATGAGGAAACATTCAGCCCTGTAGCTAAAATGACTACTGTTAGGACACTTGTTGCATTAGCTACAGCAAAAGGATGGACTTCGCATCAGATGGATGTGAAGAATGCTTTCCTACATGGTGAGTTACAGGAAGAAGTATATATGGACCAACCACAAGGATATGAAGATTCAAAGCATCCAGAATATGTTTGCAGGTTGCAAAAGGCTTTGTATGGGCTGAAGTAGGCTCCGCGTGCATGGCATGCAAGGATTGCTGATTACTTAACCAACATTGGGTTTTCTATGTGTGATGCAGATCACTCACTATATGCAAGGAAGGTTGATGATGCATCACTATTGTGGCTATTTATGTTGATGACCTCATTATAGGTGCTGATAATGAAGAAAGCATCAAAAAGGTAAAGAAACTTCTTATGCAAGAATTCGACATGAAAGATCTTGGTGTGCTGCGCTATTTCTTGGGCATTGAGTTTATACATATAGAAACAGGTATATGGATGTCGCAAAGGCAATATGCCTTGAATATGCTGCAAGAGTATGGTATGGATGATTGTAAGCCAATTTCTATGCCTTTAGATCAGAATTTGAAATTGGATACTACATCAGGTGAAGCATTGGAAAATGCTACTATGTATAGGAAAATTGTGGGAAGTCTTATATATCTTACAATTACAAGGCCTGATTTGAGCTACACTATTGGACTTGAAAGTCAGTTTATGCAGGTTCCCAAGAAGCCACATTTGGATGCTCTGAGGCGCACTGTATGTTATGTGAGTGCTACTTTGGATTATGCATTGTTTTATGAAGTTGGTGTAGATTTGCAGGTTCATGGATACACCGATGCAGATTGGGTTGGTAGTACTCCAGATAGAAGATCTACTAGTGGCTTTTTTTTCTCACTTGGAGGTGCAACTATTACATGGAGCAGTAAGAAGCAACCCACTGTTGCTTTGTCGAGTACAAAGGTTGAGTATAGAGGTGCTGCAATGGCAGCATGTGAGGCATCATGGCTAGAGATGTTACTTGCAAATTTAGGTGTGGAAGTGCAAAAGCCTATCACTATCTATTATGATAATCTTAGCAGCATACAGTCAGCACGGAACCCAGTTTTCCATGCTATATCCAGGTACATTATCACTTTATCAGAGAGAAGGTATTAGCAGGTGATATTGATTTTGTTTATGTGAGAACAGATGAGCAGGTTGCTGATATTTTCACCAAAACACTTGGAGCTGAGAATTTGAAGAAGTTTCGGAAGATGCTTGGATTACAGGATATGGCGTTGAGCTTGAGGGGGAGTGTTGAGATATCAAGCTCAACATGTGATGATCCAGGATGACACGTACCATTTTTTCGTTTCTCTGGCACGTATAATGGTCACACCGGTATATGTCAGGGATACTTCATTGAGCTTTATTAGATTTATCTACCGAGAATGATGGCACATTTGTTTCTTGCCAGCTCACTCATTCGTGGACATTAGGTTTTTCCTTATGTACTGGTCTTTATATATTGCACTTGTTGTATTCTTGTTTTTAGGTCATTCTTGTACATTCCTTTTATGTAATAGAAGAAGAAGAAGAAGATCATTCTTCCCTATCTCAATTTGTGTGTGTGCTTCTCCTTGAGAGTGAGAGTGTGTGTGTGTGAGCTCTCTTCCTTATCTCCTTCCTCATGACACCTATTTCCCCACATGTTTCACATTTTCTACATGCAACACACATCTCTTCTTCTTTCTTAAATTTTCCCTGCCCCTAACCTCTTTGTTGATCACCTGTAACCCCTCTATTGACCCCCTCTAACCCTCCCAAATCCTTCCTCAATCACTCCTACCCCTCCCCCTTGGTCACATGCCCCACCCTTTTCCATCCCCTCTTCCTCTTTCCCCATGATTCCCCTCATAGTATATCTTCATCCATCTTATCTACTAGGTGTAAAAAGCTCCCACTTTTGGCGATGATTAATTTTGAAGTTCCTTTGTAAGGCTCCCTTATCTTGTCAAACTAGATTGCTCAAATGTTCTTTCCAAGGTTAAACAATTGGCTTATGTTGAGGTGGCATTTTGGCTTATGGTTTTGCTTTTTGCTCTCTAGGATGAAGAGCGTATTAGGTGTTGTGCAACCGCTGATCTTGTTGTAATACTGACTTGGCAAAGTGGTGCACATGGGGCCAAGGACTTTTCAAACAGTGGGTGCACAAGTAATGCACAATGCATAGACTCAAAGTTTTCTTGTCAATGAATTTAATTATAGGTTTCAAAGGGTCCTTTGAAAGTTTTTTAAGGTTTTTAAGGTTTTCAAAGTTTTTAAAAGGTTCAGGTGAACTCTCCCGTATGTGTACATTTTGGAGAATTCAAGGTAAAAATTGAAGAAGTTATGTGAAGTGCAAAAGCCTATGTGTGAACCCCCATTAAATTTTTTGTTTTCTATAAATTCATTACAAGATAAAATAAGGTATCATTGGTATGTACATGAGATGATTCTTGGATACAACAAGGAAACGCATCATGAGGAATACAAACGAATGGGGAAGTGTGTGCATCAAGGAGTGGGAAAGTGGGTTTCACATCCAAGACAAAGATCTTAGATGCAAATGTGAATGCAAGTCAAGTCAAGTGAAGTGGCATACACAAAGGAATCGATAATCAAAAAGGAGTATATGAAAAGCATGCACTAAGTAAAAGACAAGGATCTAAACACATAGACACACACATTTAAATATAGGGTGCAAAGAGTGCAAGGTATCCATAGAGACATAGTGTATAGAGAGTGCAAGGTGTATAGAGAGAAAAAACATGCAGATATTGCAAGGTGTGAAGAGAGACAAAGTGTGCAAAGAATGTAGAGAACTAGAGATCTAAGGATTGTGAAGAGAGTATTATATGCTCTCTTGTATTTGCAGACAAAGGTTGTTTGAGGTAGAATGCAAGCAAGGTGTGACCATAGTACTATCAAGGAGGTGTTGTAGGTCGGCAATAGAAGTGACCAGGAATTCAACCTTATTGGAGGCTTGAATGCAAGGTGCAGAATAGCAAGCCATTGGACTAAGGTGAAGAAGCAATCAAGAGGCACAAGTACTTGGAATACTTGGTTGTACTTGTGTGTACTTTTTGTCCTAAAAGGTTATTCCTAATGAGTATATTCTCTTATTCTTACAAACAAAAGCTATTGTTATCTTTTACTTTAATCAAAGCATAGAGAATTTTGGCATGACATGTCTTTCTCCTTCTTCTCTACTCTTCTCCTACAAAGACTCAAGCCCCTTTCAACTAAAGAATCCCCCAACAATTGTCAAAATTCCCTTGCTCACCAAATTTTAGTTTTGAATCACCACATATTACCTTGTCTTACTTATTTTTAGCTTTTTGGATGGCTTCTAAGGAGAAATTTTTGTAGGTCATTTCTTTGGCTAGAAGATTCTTGTGGGCTGGAAACTCTCAAATGAATAAGATACCCAAAGTGGGTTGGTAAACTTACTATCTTCCCAAGAGTGAGGGTGACCTTGGTATTCTTTGTCCCACTAAAATGGCCAACAACTTGGCTTCTAAATGGATTCTTAGATCTCTTACTTCCAATAACCATTGGTCTTTTCTTATTAAGAGGAAAAATCACTTTTTCTTCCTTGAAAATTATAGGGCTTGGAAGAACCATGGGTTCTGAGTGTTGGTGTTATTCTTCACAATACTCTCTCTTGCAGAATGTGGATAACCTGCATGTATGTTAACGAAACCTACAATCCTAAATTTGATTTCACAATCCTACAATCCTAAACCTCATTTCACAAATAACTTTAATTTTATTATACAAGAGTCTATTTGGAGTGGATGGCTCTCTCTTTGGAACAACAAATCCTTATGCATTAGGAAGCACAAATGTTACAAAGAGGGTGCTATCTCTTTCAAAAAGGTGAGTTCGTGTTTGACACTTACTTCCTTACTATAACCAATTTCTCTATTGCTTGTAAACATTAGAAGATTGGAGATCCCGGAAGTGTTTGAAGACATGTTTCTCTAGGACAAAAGATAAAGAGGCATGGTTTCCAAAATTCTTTCGAAACTTAATCTCAGGTGGAACTTCAATAGGCTCATATTCAATGGAGACATAGATTTAACTATATCTGGGGTTTTCCCACACGTATTAACCACTCCTTGAAGTGTTTAATCATTCACAATGGCCTTTAGATTGGCAATAAGGCAAAGAAAAGTAAATTTAATGAGGGATTATGTTCCTTTTGTGGTAGAGTGGATGACTTGATACACCTGTTTGTTTATCAGTTGTGTCCATGTGAGGAGATTTTGGCTCCTTCTCACTTCTTAGTGTCATTGTGTCATCCTGGCTAATCTTGCTCATTATGAGATCCTACTTGGTGGATGCTCAAGGATGGGCATTGTTCTTTGGCAAGTCTGGAGAACTCTTATATTGTGGAATATTCCGATTAGCAAGAATAAAAAAGTGTTTACTGATGGAAAAAGAGAGTTCTCACATTCTTTTAAAGTGGCTTTGAAGGATACTGAATAAGGAGTATTCACACCTGCTTTGTGGGATATGGGGGGTCCCGCGGGTGTTATGCCCATTCACTTGTACAGTTGCAATTTCAAAGTTAAATTCCGGGGGAGTAGGCTTCGGCTGAACCTCCATTTAAAAAAAAGAGGGAGTATTCACACCATCAAAGATGCCCCCTTTGAAGGACTTTAATTGTCTACAATTCTCAAAAAAATCCACCCCAATAAGCGGAGGGAGATTTTCCTTTCTATGTAGTGCACAAAGAGATTCATTATGGTTATCTCAATAGACTTATAGTTAGCTTGGTCTCACCTTGTATTTCTTTGTTGCCCTCTAAGGGTTTGATCACCCAGATATTATTATTTGTATCGTGGCAACTTTGGAGGTCTTATGGGTACTATGCCTATTCACTTGTACAATTGTACTTTCAAAGTTAAAGCTGGGGGAGTAGACGCTTGCTGAATCTCCTTCAAAAAACGAAAACTTTGGAGTCTTGCTCCTTGAAAACTTTGGGGGTTCTACAGGTACTATGCCCATTCACCTGTAGAGTTGTATTTTCAAAGTTAAAGATGGGGAAGTAGGCGCCTGCCGAACCTCCTTTAAAAAAGAGAAACTTTGGAGTCTTGCTTCCTGCACAAAGTTTAACTTCCTCATTTCATCAATTTAGTTTTCTTTAATTGAGATTTCAAAAAAAAAAAATCCTTTTTTTGTCCGAGTTCGCGTAGCCTACTGACTGATGCCTTGAAGCTGTGGGAGGAAGTCTTGAGTTCAAATCTTGGCTGGACATGTCCATGAGACTCTCATAATAAGTGCCTCTACCTTGCCAGGTTAGATGTGTGAGTGTGTATTTCTAATTCATAATACGCTCAAAAAAATTTTTCCCGAACAGGTCATCTGAGCCTCTAGATGGCTTCCTGGAATCTTAAATCCCAAAAATAGCTTTGACTCGCTTACCCTTGCGTTTTGCGTTTTTTTGTTTTTATAAAGATTTTAACAATTGGAAATCGTCATCCTTTACGATATCTTCTTTATGAACTGAAATAAAGAAAAAAGTGTTTCAGCTTCATAATCGTCAATCACTTTCCAAGAGGACGCAAACAAAAGCGCTCTCTGCCCCAAGACTTTGATTCCTTCCGTCTCGACTCTCGAGATAAGACATCTACCAATGTTTCTCACAATTTCAATCCAATTCTCATACTCTGTACGAGCAGCACCATGATTCTGTTTCTGTGAAGATGACGACGGCTTAGATGTCGGCCGAGAAGATGCGTGCCTTTCTGAAATTCACCTAACTAATCACACTCGGATGCACCATGCTTGTTGCTGCAGCGATCGGGTGCTCTACCTTTCTCTCGGATTAGAGGTTCAGAACCGCATCAGAAATTCGCAAGCTTTATAGCAAACTTTTCTCTCATCGGAGCCGAAGCGACCCTCCAAGGAGCCTTGACATAAGCTTTCTGTTTTGCTGTACAGCGAATCGATGGCGATGATCGCTCGGCCGGTGTCCTTCTTCTACGTGTTCATCTCCTTTTTTATCTCATGTTGGGCCAGGCAGGTATCCGGCTCCGCCTGGAATGCCTCGCGGTCTACCGGGATCGTGCATTCAGATCAGTACATGTACTTGTGGCATGTTTCTGCAGATGAAGAGGCTCTCGGAACATGGAGAATAATCGCGGGCCTCCTGTGCGGCGCTGTTGCGACAGCCCTGTCCAGCGCTGGAGGAATCGGTGGAGGAGGCCTGTACGTACCTATTTTTAACCTCGTCCTCGGGTTTAGCTCAAAGACTTCGGCCGCCTTATCGAGCTGCATGATTGTTGGCGGAACTATCGTGAACGTAATCTGGTATTCCTTTCAAAGAGAAGAAACAGGGATTCGGCCACTTGTTGATCATGATGTCGCCCTTCTCTGCCTTCCCAATATCCTTCTTGGTATCAGTGCGGGCGTCATGGGCAATGTTGCATCGCCAAGCTGGCTTGTCACAGCATTGTTGATTGTCGTTCTCTTCTTCATGACTTTCCGTAGTTGCCGCAATGCCTTCCGGAGATGGAACAAAGAATCTTCTTGCACAGTCCCATCGCAGCACTTGATTTCTAAGCTCAACGTCAATGGCGATGTTGTCACTGATAGTCCTGTGGATCACGAAGATGATCTCGTCACTCCTCTCAATGGTATCAAATATTCTTTTCCGGATGTTATCAAGCCATGCACAAGCGCAAAGGATCTAGAAATCTCTCTCCTGGAGCCGCAAGTGAATCCCGAACCTCTATTCCCATGGCTGAAGGTCGGCATGCTTTGTGGGACCTGGATTGCCTTTCTGGCAGTGCAACTGGTTCGTGGGAGCTCCGATGGCCAGGCAATTTCTCTATAACACTACCAACATGCACTCATTAGGTTCATCGCTGCATAGAAAAGAGACTTTGCAAGCAGGCATGACATACGTTGAGCCAAGGATGTAGCATTTTGATATTATTTGCTCACGTCAAAGTAGTTATGAATCTAGAAATCACATTGCCTCACCATGTTGTGCATGTTCAAGCATTCAGTATGTATTTATAAACTTACAACGTTCATTTGCACACACTCGTTCGTTTATTCTGTATATCTGTCTATCCATATGTGTGTGTGTAAGTAAACGTACACACACATATACGTATACTTATACATAAATATATACATATACATATAACTACGCATATGTGTGTACATGTACGTATACATACAGATACGAAGACCTGTACATATAGATATATGTACGCGGATATGTTTATGGATACGTACATGTTTATGCATCCATAGACGTGTGTGTACATATATAGCATGGACTCATGTCTACATGCATGTGTTTATGTCTTCATTGTCTTCATCTTGATCTGATCATTGCATGCAGAGACGATTCCATTATAGTTATCTCCTGTAGTCGATGTAATTCAAGTTATTTTGTGTTCCATTGTGTAGAGGAGCTAGAGCATGCAAGGTGACTTGCATCACTTTTCCACTTTTAGGGGAAGTAGGATAATTTTTGTGCGACAAGGTATGCAAGTAATATTCATATAGTGAAATTCATGACGATAATTAATATTTATATACATATACATACACACATGTGGATGTGTCTACGTATGTGAAAATATTTATTGAAACTCAGATCTGGTGTATATATGTATATAAATATCTATCGTCATGAATCTCACTATATGAAGATTACTTGCACACCTTATCTCCCAAGGTTTGTGATTCCGTTGTTCATTTTGGAATAGCCATTGCATGCAGAGTTGATTTCATGTATATAGCCGATACTGCTGAATATAGTCAGTGTAGTTACAAATTCTTTTCATCTTTCTTTTCAAAGAGGCATCCAGTGCATGTAAGCTTTCCTCTGTCAAGTGAAGTCTGAAATCAGATTTACATGGAATGTCCTTTTTAGTGGAATTCATGAAGATTTTATGTAGAGCAGGATTGTGCTTGGTTGTAGTTGCACCTTCCATAGCCCACAACTCCACATATAAGTAGAATTAGCACCATTATAAACATTTACATGGAGATATCATCTTTTATCCATCGCATGATCTTAATCTCAAGTCTGCTGCAGATCATAATTGCTCATCACCAGGCAAGAGGAGAGCTCTTTTTACTTCTGAATTTAGTCAAATATACAATTTCTGCAAAGAAGAAACTTGTTACACTGGATTCACTCGGACTAAAGTGCAACAACTTTTCTCACATATTAGATTCATTGGAACTGCAAAAGCTTTTCTCACATGTTAGTTTTATTGAATTATATGTTCTCGTACTTCCATAGAATTGATATTTATCATCACAGTGCTGAATGTAGATGGAATCAACTGATTTTCTAAATTCATGTTCAGCTTTTTCTACATTATATCTACAGCCGTATTCATTCATGTGGTCTTTATGTTATGTTCATGCAGAACTTTTTGGGCATAGAAACATGTGGAATGACTTATTGGATTGTTACTGGAATGCAATTACCGCTAGCGGTTGTGGTAACTGCAGTGATTCTACTTCAACAGCTCAAGAAAAACAAGGTGATATTCTTTTTCCTCTCTTTTCTTTAGGGTGGGAAAAAAAACCTACTATATTCCTGCAGGATTGCACTTGTAGGTCTCTCTAATGATAAATGTAGCTTTATTGTGATTTGTTAATTTTTATCCCTCTTTGTATGATAAATGCGCCTGTATGCTTTTTTTTTTCTTTTTAGGTATGACAATGTGCTTCTGTATGATGTACATATTTTGTTTCTATTGCTTTGATATCAGAATGCAAGGTCAGATCCTTTTTCTGTGGTGGATTCTATTTTATTTCCTTGGTCATTCAGTCAGACAACAAGATCATAACCTTATTACATTAATTATCAATGTTATTGTTATCAAGTGGACACATTCTTAGATCAGATGTTCAATGCATTTTATGTCCTGTAGACAGTAGAATTTAATTAGACTCATTCTGTTTCTTATTCGTGCTTCTTCTTTGCAGAAGGAAAGAGAGACTTCTATAGCAGAGGAAGCTGGATCTTTGATGGAGACTGATTCAATGATTCTTTTGCCTGTATATGCACTTGTGGCAGGCTTTCTAGGTGGCATGCTGGGCCTTGGAGGTGGAATGATTATTAGCCCTCTACTCCTTGAGATGGGCTTGCATCCCCAGGTTTGTTTTATCCATTATCATGTTGGCATGGATTGAAGTCTTGTAACTCTTCATTATGCTTTGCAGTTCTGTTTCGTTTCTGGTGTGAGTTGATACAATTAATATGAAGGAATATGAAATTCTGCAATAAAATACACGAATGCACATATGGAATTGTCAAATACAATGGCAATATCAGCACATTTATCAAGATTCCTTAAGTCTGCTAAGCATTTTGGGGATCTAAGTAGTGAGCAGCATAGACATAATTAACAGTGGCAATTTCAGCACAGTTTCACGAATGCATAACGATCTGTTGGGCTGGAGTTTTCATCAATCCAATTTTTTGCAGAGTCTGCTTGCAGTAATAACCAAACAAAAAGATTGATGATGGAAATTCTGATTTCTGTAAAAAATCTTTTCGGGGTAGTCATGGTACTGAATTTTGCTGATCCTTGCTTACAGGTTACGGCAGCTACATGTTCATACATGGTATTCTTCTCAGCATCATTATCAGTGATTCAATTTTGGCTCTTAGGTCAGATTCGTTCGGTCTACGCACTTGTCTCTGCTTCACTGGCCCTAGTGTTTTCAGTCATTGGTCTATCTGTCATTCAGACAGTAATATCAAAATATGGACGATGCTCTTTAATAGTATTCTCTGTCAGCACAGTCATGGGCATTAGTGCTGTTCTGATGGCCTTCTTTGGTACGTGGGATGTGATTGTTCAAATAGAGGAGCATGCTTACATGGGTTTCCACTCCCCTTGCTAAGTACTGAGTTAAGAGCCTGTTTAAGATGCATCTGGAGTAATTCTAAAGTTCTGAAGCATGATTTGTCGATATAAGTACAGGAGGGGAACAGCTGGGGATTTGCATAGTAGTAACAGAAATTGATGGACAGCAAGATTTTGTGGTAGGACTGAATTTCTCCGTGATGATGCAGATATGTGCATCACGTGCATTGGTTCAGCACATCGTTGAGCCTCTCCAAATTATTAATTTGCATGCACAGCATTATCAATTGATTCTTTATTATGCTCCTTAATCAAACCTCATGCTGCACAGTTTTAAATTGCATTGGTTCAATCTCCTTGTTGAACCCACATGGCATGGGAGTTCCGCAAATGTGTAAATGGATTTTATTGAAACACAAAGTTTGTTCAACACATCGTTGAACATAGGATCATTATGCAGATAGTGTAATGTAACCTGAAACCCAGAGACATCGAATGCGGCTCCATGACTCGCTGCTGCCACTCGAGATAATAACCTATTTGTATCACTCATGTGTCCAGTTATCTCCAGTATTTCTATGTAATTAATTTTCATCCAAGATACATTCTGATAAGTGCATACTGTGAACCTCAGTTTCTTGATTAATGATGAGTAGCCACACATTGTCTAGCGAGGTCAAATGCTGTCTTGTCTAAAGCACTTCAAAATGCTCAGTATGTGAACGTCCAAGTGCTCCATGTTCTTTATGATGCAGTATCAAACCATGCCTTGTTTCAAACCATGCCTTGATTCAAACTATGCCTTGTGTGAAATATGTATTTCTCAAACATGAAGAACCAAAGTTATTTGGTGAGCGACTTGGAAAGATTATCGAAAAAGTTGAAAAGCTGGCCAGTCAAGTTTCTGGCGGTCTCTTGTCACTAATTTTTTACTTCTTGTCCAAGCCCACATAGCCTAGTGGCCGACGCCTTGAAGCTGTGGGAGGAAGTCCTGCACTCAAGTCTTGGCTGGACATGTCCATCAGTCACTCATGATGGGTGCCTCTACCTTACGAGGTTGGGTGTGTGAGTGTGTATTTCCAATTCATTGGCACCCAAAAAAAAAAAAAAAAAAAAAAAAAGTCCTATTGTGGAACACCTCGTGATAAAATAGGGCTGTTCATGATATGAAAACGTCTTCACATGCAGTGTAATCTATCGGTCATAACTATCCCATTTCAAAGCCATTTCTGAGCATAGCCACCAGTTTGAGAAGGTCGATGGTAAGTTTTTGCAACATGGCATAAAATGAGAAATAAGAAACTTGGAATTCCAGTTCATTGTTTTTCATACCACAGAGCTATAAATGATGAATTGGAAGAGATGCCAGATATCACAGTTGTTTGCTTTTAAGGATTTATCCTAGCTATCACTCTGTAGAAGGGGTGGGTCTCTGAAAAAGGAAACTGATCTGTTTCCAAATAGGGAGCAACGGATGAACTTGCTCATTTTGGAATGTTCCTGAGGGTGTTCAATTTAAAGCTTCTCTTAAAAGAAAAGAAGAATGAGATTGAAGAAGTATCTATTGAAGAGATTGGAAAGTACCTAACTATTGCACCTTAAATGCTGGAATAGTGGCAATCTCGAACAGTGGATCTAATTGCTCGAGTATAAACCATGTATTAATTGCTTGAATCGAGACTTTCTACCATGAGCAGGAATGACATATTTATTTAAACATCATGTTTCAGATATCATACAAATTTTATCACGGGCCATCAATTTTATGCACTATAAAGATTTTTCTCTTAATAACCTCCATGGTTGCAACATACTTCTCCATTTTGGAAATAGATTAGTATAAGTAGGAATCACGTATTGGGGTCATTTGTGTTCTACACCAAAAAAATAACGTATTTCCATCTTTATGGGATGTCAACTCAGAAATGGTGATGAATTTTGCTGCTCGATATAAATATGCTGCATTAGTGTAGATCACCGAATCTACCACCATAAACTTTTACAAATTATGTGCGTCTTTAAATAAATTATTGAATTTGGAAAAGAGTGTTTACAAAGAGCAATATAGCCAAAATGTATTGGTATGGATAAATAGGTTTCAATATCATATAAAGTTAGGAAATCCAGGGATTGATCACAACATCCCATGATTTTCTATGTTTTCTATGTAAATGATGCACCCGCTCTGTACATAGTACAAAAAGGATCAATTCAATTTTTGTTTACGATAAAAATAGGAGACAATGCATCTGGAGTTCTTTGAAAAAGTATCTATTCAAGAGATTGGAAAGTGCATAACTATTGCACCTTAAATGTTGGAATAGTGGCAATCTCTAACAGTGGTGCAAACGATGCCTTCGGGCCATGGAAGATTTGGGACACCTCTTCTATTTGTGCCCCAAATCAATATCGGTCTTGCAAGCCCTTGAGACAATCATGTGGTTATAGGGACAAATCAACTGGAAGCAAGCTATGTTGGGTGAAGCGATTGGATGTTCCTCAGATCTGTAGAATGCTATAAGAGGGGAGAGACTATGGAAAATATGGAAAGAGAGGTGTGCAACCAACTTTAGAAGCCCTCCTAAAGAATGGTCAATCGAAAAACCTCTTTTCCATTTAGGCAAAAGAATTTCCAATTGCAAGAAGCCCCCACACTTTAGACATCATAGTGTTCCTAGAGAACAACAAGATCAAAACCAAGTGGACCCCACATGAGGGGGATGAGAAGGTTATAAACCTTCTTTGTAAAGTTCTCTAGTAATCTATTAGCAACCCCTGCTTTGTGGGATACAAGGGATCCCATGGGTGCTAGACCTGTTCACTTGTACAACTATAATTTCTATTAATTAAAGTTTGGAAGAGTAGGCTCTACTGAACTTCCTTAAAAGAAAGTGGATCTAATTGCTCGAGTATAAACCATGTATTAATTGCTTGAATTGAGATTTTCTACCATGAGCAGGAATGACTTATTTTTTAAAACATCATATTCTAGATATCATACAAATTTATCACGTGCCATCAATTTTATGCACTATAAAGATTTTTCTCTTAATAACCTCCACGGTTGCAATGTACGTCTCCATTTTGGAAATAGATTAGTATAAGTAGGAATCACTGTTGAAGGCAAGGACATCTGGAGAAATAAAATAAGAATAAAAAAAAAAAAAAAGACGACTATGCGGAGATTTATAAGGATGTGTCGCAAGACAAAAGGAAGTTACAAGAAAGGAGTTAGTCGCAACCGTAGAGGAGAGGGGAGAAGGTAGCCGAAGAACAAAGACACAATAACCAAAACGAGAAGAAGCGAAGGTCAAAGAAGAAGCGACAACAGAAAAAAGGAAGAAAGGAACTAGAAGTAAAGGCGCAATGATTAGAAGAGAGACGAAGATGCAAGTAGTGTAGGAATGTCAACTGTGAGAAGGAGTCAAGAAGAAGGAGTTCTTTGTCAGGACCGGAAAAGACCAGGTTCTACAGTAAATAACCAGTATACAGACAACAATTGAAAGGAAGAATCTTTGCGACTTAATCAAATTCTCTTACTGAAGTTCTAATCTTTACAAAACAACAATTTGTATTTTTGGTGTTGCATCCACCAATGAATAATCAACCAAATGTCTGCGCAGCACAGTTATAATGCTGAAAGTCTTCTGTTTACGGTTAAGTCTGTTTGAGTGACTCAGACTGTACTCTGTCAGAGTGCAATTGACTTGAAATATATGTGAGTGCAAAAAGGAAATCTGTAAATCTGTTGCAAGAATAAAGTGTAGAAGGACTGTGTAAACTTTGAATTAGCAAAAAACTAGCAGAATGGATGTTTCCAGTGATATTACGGTGACATTCCGGTTATATTCCGGTGATGTTCCGGTGACATTTATGTGGCTTTAAGAGACATTTCCGGTGGAACATCTGGGGAAGTAAGGATGAGTGCTCAATGGGAAAGAATAGAAAAATCTGATTTTGTTAGTTAGACAATGTTGTGTTGAACCGGAGAACCCTCAACACAATTGGCGATCCTATTGTACGGGTAATGTCGCCTCAAGAAATGCATGAGAGGCAGGCGCAATCGCTTTAGCAAAGTATATGTTACGAGGGCACAGGCAAGTGCAGCGAACGTGGAGACATCCTCAGATTTTTACGAGTGGTACGAGGCCCAGGAGCACGAAGCGCTGGGCACTGACGACGACCAGGGGGAAACAGGTATATTAGAGGCTAGGTTAGTGGGCGGCATCCTTGGAGCGTTATTACTCACAGAAATAGCTGTAGGGGTAAGAAGACGACTCTAGTTTGATCCACTTGCAGGGGCGACCGGTCATAGAACTAGGCGCACACCTCAACCACAGCCAATGGCTCAACCACCTCCAAATCCCAAAGTCAAGGCCGCTCATTTCAGTGCAACCTCTAAGGAAGATGCTGATTGCCATGTAGCTCAATTCGAAATAAAATGGACAGCCAATGGATATCCGGCTATCTATGGTGATGATATTAAACTTCAACAATTTGCAGCCACGTTGGAAGGATGAGCTATGAGCTGGTTCAGTCAATATGGCATTACCCATTTTGCTACGTATGATGATTTAAAAATCGCATTCGTACAACGGTTTAGAAAAGAAAAGACGCCTTCTGATGTATTAAGGAAGTTGCGGGCTATCAGACAAAAGACTATGCTAGTAGAAGACTATGCTCAGAAGTTTAGGACTTTAATGGACAGGCTGCAAGGTAATGAACGACCTACTGATGAGATGTTGGAAGGTTTTTTTTTTTGAAAGGATTAAGGAGCACCATCAGACATGCGGTGGCCAGTGTGGACATTGCGAATGGTTTTGATGTCTTAGTGTTAGCAGCAGCGCGTGTTGAGAGAAGGTTTGGACGAGCGAAAAAGAAGCAGTCTGATTCTGGTTCAGAGGTTGGATCAGATTCAGAAATGGAGTCAGGTAAGAGTTATGATGATTCTGATGCTGATGATTATGATGAGGAAATAGTGAAGCCAAAGCATCGTAAGCCTAAACCTAAACACCGTAAAGAGGAGGAATGGATTCGTAAGTTAAAGAAACATGGGTATTCTATATTGGCTCCAAAGGAAACACGATTTTGTGATATTTGTGACAAAGAGGGGCATACCACAACCCAGTGTTGGTATAACCCTAAGAATAGAGCACAACAATAGGGGCAGCAGGCGGCTTAGGCAAATGTCATGCTGATTGAATGGCCAGAACAGGTCGAGAGGACCCCTGATGCACCCAGTACATCTGGTCGAATGCATGGTAACAATCAAGGGCAGTGTGATGGTACGCAATGTGGAAAAAATACAGAAGTTGAAGTATTGGCGGTTACTAGATCAAAAAATAAAGGCCCTACTGATTGGCACGAACAACGGCAAATTCGAGATAAGGTTTTGGAGCAGGTTCGACACGAGCTTGCTAATCTGGTAAAGGGTGACGACCGGACCAAGCAACAAAAGGGTATGAAGTTGGTACCGCCCATGATGGAGCAGGATCAGGGTCAGTATCAACAAGACTTGGCAAATGACTGGTTTGCTGACATTATTAGTGCACCGTTACAGTTGTCTTTGGATCAGCTGTTATCTTTAGTACCGGTCTTTCGTGAAAAATTGTTGAGAAAGCTACTTGGATATCAGACCGAGCCCGGGAGTACGACGATCCCTTCAATTTCGGCCAACAGTATTGATCCCGCAGATGTGGATTTTTTCGTACCAGTAATTCAGGTGTAGTACAATAAGCGGAGTTTTGCCGAAGTATTGCTCGATGGAGGATCAGGGGTCAATATATTACCTGAACATATTTTTATTGAAATGGGAAGAGGGGCATTGGCTCCAGCACCTTTTCAGGTCAAAATGGCGGATCAAACACGAGTACAGCTTGTTGGCATTTTGAAGCAACAACAAATTATTATTTCCGGTATGACATTCATGATCAATTTTGTAGTAATCCGAATGACGGAGTCAGCGTACCCGTATGAAATGTTGTTAGGAAGACCTTGGTTTCGGCTTGCTAAAATTAAGTAGGATTGGGGTTTGAATGTAGTAATGATTACCAAAGGTAAAAAGCAAGTGACAATTCCTATGCGTGGGCAAAAAAACATGTCGGTACAGGAAAAACTGTTGATGGCTCACACTATTAATTTAGCAGATGAGATTGAAGATGACGAAGAGGAAAATTTTTTGCAAGCAAACCCAACGGTGGTGCCAGTATTAGAAGTTGATGTAGAAGGAGTATTAAGTAAGGATTATAGGGGTGGGTCAAACGTACAAGAGTTACTTCCAGGAGCATAGGTGGCAAGTGCCGAGTTACAAAAAGTGTTTGATCAATGTATGCAGGTTCCGGTGCAGCAGCAGATGGAACCACATGAGGAAGAGATAATTATGCGAACAGAAAGGATTTATGATCAGAAGTATGCAGGTTCTGTCCGGGTCAAGGAGGAAGAGCTTCAAGAGGTTAATTTGGGAACCGAAGATGCACCAAAGCTGGTAAGGATTGGTAAAACATTAGAAGGAAAGTTTAAGGAGGCTCTTATTTGCTTGCTTAAAGAGTATGTGGATGTGTTTGCTTGGGACTATACTCAAGTAAAAGGCATTGATCCGCAGTTACATCAACATAGGATTAATATGAAGGCGGATGCAGTACCTGTGGCACATCAAAGATATAGAATGAATCCAAATTTTGCTAAACAAGTGAAGGAAGAGATTGATAAGTTGTTGGCTGTCGGATTTATTAAACCAGTGAATCAGGTGACTTGGCTATCTCCTATTATAGTGGTCCCTAAAAAGAACGGGAAGCTTAGAATTTGCGTTGATTACAGAAAGTTAAATGCGGCAACGATTACAGACCCGTTTCCTATGCCGTTTTGTGATGCAGTATTGGATGCAGTTGCCGGCCATGAAATGTATAGTTTCTTGGATGGATTTTCCGGTTATAATCAGATCAGTGTGGCTGAGGAGGATCAGCATAAAACAACATTTATTACCGAATTTGGTGCTTATGTATTTACTGTAATGAGTTTCGGTTTGAAGAATGGACCACCATCATTCAATTATGTGGCGCATAAAGTGTTCGAACCTTATCTTCAGGTCGATGATTTTTCAGTTTTCGGTGAAATGGTTAAGCACTTACTACACCTGAAAGCATGTTTTGAAAGATGTCGACAGTTTCGGATGGTATTGAATCCGTTTAAAAGTGTGATTGCGGTAAGAAGTGGGATTTTATTGGGCCATGTTATCTCTCAAACAGGAATGGCGATTGATGTTAAGAAAATTGAACCTATCCGTACAGTTAAAGAACCAACCAACGTTAAAGAAGCGATGCGGTTTGTCGACCAAATTAAGTGTCATTCTCGATACTTGAGATATTTAGCAAACATTTCCTCACCACTGACGCATTTGACCAAGAAGGATGTTCTGTTTATATGGGCAGAAGCTAAAGAGAAGGCATTTCAATTATTAAAAAAGATGGTGTCGGTGGCACCTATCTTGCAACCACCTGATTGGTCAATACCGTTTCACATATTCGTTGATGCATCGGATGTGGTCGTAGGTGCGGTTTTCATGAAACAGAAAGATAAAGGTTGGTATCGACCTGTTTATTATGCCAGCAGGGTATTGGCTGCGGCTGAAAGAAATTATCCGGTGACAGAAAGAGAAGCCTTGGCGATGGTGTATGCCCTTAACAAGTTTAGGCATTATTTGTTGGGCAATAAAGTGATTTTTCATGTGGATCATCAGGCTCTGGTTTATTTAATCAAGAAGCCTTTATTAACAGGCCGATTAGCCAGATGGATGCTCTTGTTACAAGAATTCGACTTTATAATTGTGCATACCCCAGGGAAAGAGCATGCGATGGCCGATTATTTCAGTCGATTGGAATCAGGAGAAACACCCACTAGTGTACTTGATGTATTTCCGGATGCTGATTTGTTTACGGCGCAGGCGGTCGAGACAGATTGGTGGTATGATCAGTTACTAATGTTCCTAACAGAAGGGGTATTACCACATCATTTTACATCTGATCAGAGAAGGAAGTTTGCTCTTAAAAGTAGGCCATATTTAATGATAGCAGGGGCATTATACAAGAAGGGCGTGGATCAGGTTATTAGGAGATGCGTTCTAGATTATGAACAATCGGCTGTGTTACTTGAAGCGCATTTCGGTTCAGCAGGAGGACATTTTTCAGGAGATATTACTGGAAAGAAAGTATTACAAGCAGGGTTATGGTGGCCGACGGTGTTAAAAGATGCGCATGAGTATGCTAAAGGCTGTGTGATTTGCCAAAAATTAGGCCAACCTAATAATTCTGATCGTATGACTGATCATCCGGTATTACCGCTGGATCCTTTTCAAAAATGGGGCATGGATTTTGTGGGACCTATTAAACCTGCTACTCAGCGAGGTAATAGCTATATATTGGTAGCGACAGATTATTGTACGAAATGGGTGGAAGCAGTAGCACTGAAGGATAACAAGGCAGCAAGTGTGACCAAATTTCTTTATCGTAATATTATGACAAGATTTGGGTGTCCGATTGAGTTAGTGAGCGATCGAGGTACTCATTTCTTGAATGAAGTGATTTCAGAATTAACAGGACTTCATCAAATAGTGCATAAAAAGACTACAACATATCATCCTCAAGCGAATGGGCAGGCTGAAAGCACGAATAAAATTTTAATGCGTATTCTTAAAAAGTTGGTACATGAAAATCCAAAAAAGTGGGATTTGTTTCTTGACTCAGCTTTGTGGTCATTTAGAACAGCATTTAAAGTGATGACAGGAATGACACCTTTTCGGTTGGTATATGGATTGGAGGCAGTTGTACCCATGGAGTTTGTAGTTCCAAGTTTGAGGGTTACGATAGAAAAGATGTCGCCTGAAGTTTCAGTTAAACACAGGAGTAAATACCTTTTACAGATGGAGGAGGATCGTTTGATAAGTGCATACATTACGGAAGTGATTCAAAGGCGGAGACAAGCCTGGGTAAATAAGAATGTGAAGTTTAAGATATTCAAAGAAGGCGACTGGGTGATGGTGTATAATTCTAAGCTAGGACCCCATCCCGGAAAGCTCACATTGAGATATAGGGGCCCATATCAGATTGTCCAAGATTTGGGTCAAGGCACTTTTCGTGTGGCCGATGTGTTTGGCACATGGTTAAACAAGCCCATAAATGGATTTCGGTTGAAATTATTTCAAGGGAAGCCGCCACATTTGGATTGGTTATCTGCTAATGTGGTGCAAGTTGTATGTCGTTCAGAACAACACGTCAGCAATGTTTGTGATCATCGCAGTAACAGAGTGTATTTTTCTACATTTTTATCGGTGGTACAGGGTTTTTTGACCTCGTGTTGGTCTAAAATTACATTGAGTAAATTTTTACGGTTACAATGGACACATGGTTTACAGTTGCGGATCAACAATGAGTTATCGGTTAGCTCAGGGTCCATGATGAATAATGAAGTATTGTTGAATCAGGGAAGACAAGCTCAGAAGTATTTTGGGTCTGCAAATTCTGATGTGCGCGCAATGAGTATGCCTTGCATCCTGTGTCAGCAGATTCATAAACAGCAGAGGTATCAAGGAGAATATGCAAACGTAGCTGATAGTCGACCAATGATTATCTTGCAAAGTACAATCGGTCAGAATTGTATGGTTAAAAGTTTTTGCACTATACAATGCAGTATTGAGAAGATAAAATATATATTTCTTCTTCTTGCGGTACGAATGAGTGTTCTATTTCATGATTCTTCTGGCATGTGTGGAAGTTTCATTCAGCGGGTTATTGATAAGTGGGGCAATCGATTGTGGAGGATTTTTATGATAACCCACACTCCAATATTATTGGGTCGCATAAAGTGTTATGTGCGAACGTATGTTTATCATTACAGAAAGTGGCAGTTCAAGCATTTGCACTTGTGGAACGAATATTTTTGGTTCTACTTAAAGGCTTCCAGCATAATATTTTCTTCAGCATTTTCTGTATTAGTGCTTGAATCAGGAATCATGAGAGGATGTATGAGAAAGAGAGCAGTGACAGTGAGAAGGGAGGAAACCACATCGGAGGAAAGTGATTGCTCATTACAAGGGAAAGATGAAGATGCAATTTCAACACCATATACAAAGACTAAGGGTGTGCATAGGTTTATGGGGTCATTCACAGATTTTAAAATCGAAATTGACCTACACTCTGATTTACATACGAATTGGCTCAGAAGAATTGGATTATTACAGTTCGCTATGTTGACATGGGAACGTTGGAGATGCAATTATGAGGTAAAGAGTCAGCTGGAGATTATGCGAGAAATGAAGTGTCAGCTTTCCTTTCAGGTAAAATTTTCACCAGAATTAGTTGCATAAGTATTTCAATTGCCTATATACGATGATGTTGTAGTTCCCAAATGTTCGGAGGAGGTTTTGAAGAAAGACTTTGGACCCCGACAAGGAAGACGGCAGTACTATATGATGAGGAATGTAAGCTATAATCGAAGGGAACAACTAAAATGGTATTTGGAAAGATTCTGTTTTATCATTAAATATGATTCTATGTCTAGGGAGAATTTTGCACCTTTAGCCTATGCAGAGGCAGAAGAAAAGGTGAGTTGGGCTCATTGGATGTATGATCACTTACAGAGTGAGATTTTCGTTGGGGATAGGCGTAAGACGCAAACCAATAGTCGCTTATCAGCATATTTAGCTGCTTTATTCAAATTTGTGCAATTCGTTGAAGATCAGAAGAAAATGTGGCCAAAGCAGATCCAAGTTTGTGGTCATGAAGAGATGAGTGATGAGCCGGAACAGTTAGCAGTGAAACAGGTAAGGAATAGACCTTCACAGACTTCTGAAGATTTTCTTTGCGCTGGTAATCTGGCACAAGAAAAGAACCAGAATAGTCAAATCATTGAGGCTGATATGTATAAAGTAAAGATACAGGAAGAAATTTTGCGGTCAATGACAGATAGTATTAAGGAGTCGCAAGTATTTGGAACTGCTTTTAGGTTGTCTAGGAAAAGACGAGTGGAAGAGCAATTACAGGTTGAAGCTGAAAAAATGTTGAAAGATGATAATATTTCAGATTATGATGTGTCAGGCATGAAGAAGAAGTTGCAGGAAGTGTTGGATTTTTTAGTTTTTCAGGAGAAAAGATTGTTTCGGCATGAACTGACTAAAATTAATAAGACTGGGTATCAATCTTTGCAGGAGAAGGTTAAAGAACTTCAAGATGCATTGGATAAAAAGGAATGTATGGTGGAAGAGTTGCAGCATGATAAGAAGCAATTGGTGGTGGAATCGGCTAGTACAAAAAAGTCTATTCAAGAATTGGAAGAATGGCAGATGACTGTACAAACGCAGATTCAAAAAGAGATGATGAATTTTTCAGAATTAAATGCTACATTGCAGGCGGATCAGGTAGTTCTTGAGTCGAGAATAACAGTTTTGCAGGAATTACAAGAGCAAATATTAAAAGAGGAAGGTGTGCAGTTAGATGCTGTGTTAATGACGAAGATGGATATAGGAGAAGTGAAGCAGCATCTGCATAAATATGTTCAGGACATTTGGAGTATTTTTCAAAGTGGTTGGTTCGGTATGATTCAGATGCCATATGAACAGGTGCAGATAAGTTTTGTTTCACAACATGAAAAAGATTTAGTCTGTATGATTTCAGAACAGCAAAAACAGATTGAAGAACAGACACAGATAATTGCAAAAATGTGGGAACAGTTGTTGAAAGAGACACTAGAAGAAAAGGTGGAGATATTTGCTGAGAATGTTCCGAAAAACGAGGATGGTGCAGAAGAAGATGTTAATAATGAAGAATTAGAAGTACAAGAAGAGAAGATCTCCATATAGGCATGGGAGATATATGATCAAGGGATTGTGAAATTCGGGTTTAATTTTTGACAAAATTACCCACCGGGCTGTGCCAGGTGTTGAAGGCAAGGACATTTGGAGAAATAAAATAAGAATAATAAAAAAAAAAAGACGACTATGCGGAGATTTATAAGGATGTGTCGAAGACAAAAGGAAGTTACAAGAAAGGAGTTAGTCGCAACCATAGAGGAGAGGGGAGAAGGTAGACGAAGAACAAAGACACAATAACCAAAACGAGAAGAAGCTAAGTTCGAAGAAGAAGCGACAACAGAAAAAAGGAAGAAAGGAACTAGAAGTAAAGGTGCAATGTTCAGAAGAGAGACGAAGATGCAAGTAGTGTAGGAATGTCAACTTTTACAAATTATGTGCGTCTTTAAATAAATTATTGAATTTGGAAAAGAGTGTTTACAAAGAGCAATATAGCCAAAATGTATTGGTATGGATAAATAGGTTTCAATATCATATAAAGTTAGGAAATCCAGGGATTGATCACAACATCCCATGATTTTCTATGTTTTCTATGTAAATGATGCACCCGCTCTGTACATAGTACACAAAGGATCAATTCAATTTTTGTTTACGATAAAAATAGGAGACAATGCATCTGGAGTTCTTTGAAAAAGTATCTATTCAAGAGATTGGAAAGTGCATAACTATTGCACCTTAAATGTTGGAATAGTGGCAATCTCTAACAGTGGTGCAAACGATGCCTTCGGGCCATGGAAGATTTGGGACACCTCTTCTATTCGTGCCCCAAATCAATATCGGTCTTGCAAGCCCTTGAGACAATCATGTGGTTATAGGGACAAATCAACTGAAAGCAAGCTATGTTGGGTGAAGCGATTGGATGTTCCTCAGATCTGTAGAATGCTATAAGAGGGGAGAGACTATGGAAAATATGGAAAGAGAGGTGTGCAACCAACTTTAGAAGCCCTCCTAAAGAATGGTCAATCAAAAAACCTCTTTTCCATTTAGGCAAAAGAATTTCCAATTGCAAGAAGCCCCCACACTTTAGACATCATAGTGTTCCTAGAGAACAACAAGATCAAAACCAAGTGGACCCCACATGAGGGGGATGAGAAGGTTATAAACCTTCTTTGTAAAGTTCTCTAGTAATCTATTAGCAACCCCTGCTTTGTGGGATACAAGGGATCCCATGGGTGCTAGACCTGTTCACTTGTACAACTATAATTTCTATTAATTAAAGTTTGGAAGAGTAGGCTCTACTGAACTGCCTTAAAAGAAAGTGGATCTAATTGCTCGAGTATAAACCATGTATTAATTGCTTGAATCGAGATTTTCTACCATGAGCAGGAATGACTTATTTTTTAAAACATCATATTCTAGATATCATACAAATTTATCAGGTGCCATCAATTTTATGCACTATAAAGATTTTTCTCTTAATAACCTCCACGGTTGCAATGTACGTCTCCATTTTGGAAATAGATTAGTATAAGTAGGAATCACTGTTGAAGGCAAGGACATCTGGAGAAATAAAATAAGAATTAAAAAAAAAAAAGATGACTATGCGGAGATTTATAAGGATGTGTCGCAAGACAAAAGGAAGTTACAAGAAAGGAGTTAGTCGCAACCGTAGAGGAGAGGGGAGAAGGTAGCCGAAGAAGAAAGACACAATAACCAAAACGAGAAGAAGCGAAGGTCGAAGAAGAAGCGACAACATAAAAAAGGAAGAAAGGAACTAGAAGTAAAGGTGCAATGATTAGAAGAGAGACAAAGATGCAAGTAGTGTAGGAATGTCAACTGTGAGAAGGACTCAAGAAGAAGGAGTTCTTTGTCAGGACCGGAAAAGACCAGGTTCTACAGTAAATAACCAGTATACAGACAACAATTGAAAGGAAGAATCTTTGCGACTTAATCAAATTCTCTTACTGAAGTTCTAATCTTTACAAAACAACAATTTGTATTTTTGGTGTTGCATCCACCAATGAATAATCAACCAAATGTCTGCGCAGCACAGTTATAATGCTGAAAGTCTTCTGTTTACGGTTAAGTCTCTTTGAGTGACTCAGACTGTACTCTGTTAGAGTGCAATTGACTTGAAATATATGTGAGTGCAAAAAGGAAATCTGTAAATCTGTTGCAAGAATAAAGTGTAGAAGGACTGTGTAAACTTTGAATTAGCAAAAAACTAGCAGAATGAATGTTTCCGGTGATATTATGGTGACATTCCGGTTATATTCCGGTGATGTTCCGGTGACATTTATGTGGCTTTAAGAGACATTTCCGGTGGAACATCTGGGGAAGTAAGGATCAGTTCTCAATGGGAAAGAATAGAAAAATCTGATTTTGTTAGTTAGACGATGTTGTGTTGAACCGGAGAACCCTCAACAATCACGTATTGGGGTCATTTGTGTTCTACACCAAAAAATAACACGTTCCTATCTTTATGGGATGCCAACTCAGAAATGGTGATGAATTTTGTAGCTCGATATAAATATGCCGCATTAGTGTAGATCACCGAATCTACCACCATAAACTTTTACAAATTATGTGTCTATTTAACTAAATAATTGAATTTGGAAAAGAGTTTTTACAAAGAGCAATAGCTAAAATGTATTGGTATTGAAAATAGATTTCAATATCATATAAAGTTAGGAAATCAAGGGATTGATCACAACATCCCATGATTTTCTATGTTTTCTAAAAATTTTGAAACCTCTAAACAATATGGCCATAATTCATGTGTGCAACTTTGCAATTGTGTGTATGTGTGTAAGAGAAAGAGAGAGAGAGAGAGAGAGAGAGAGAGAGAGAGAGAGAGAGAGAGAGAGAGAGAGAGAGAATGAAAGGGGAATGAGTGACATGAGGGGCTTTAAAACATGTTAAATGGATTCATCAATGTGGATAATTTGACTCCAATATGTCCAACAAAAGCTTGTGAAACCCACCTAGAATCTATCCTCTCAAACATTGTTAAACGCGGATCTAACCGTCAGAAGCGCGTTTAAACATTTATTGGGTTCTTGGGAGTGGAAGGGGTCTGTTAGACAGAGGCCCTATACTTGGTTCCCAAACTAACTACTTCACACACAACAATACACTGAGGTTCAACAATCTACCAAGACTCCATTACACTTACAATCTTACAGTACTCAACCAAACTCTCCCAAAGTTTACCGAACACACTGCACCAGACTATTCAGTATCGTGATATAGAGTTACTTGATTAACCCAAGAACTGTTCCGAATACAACTACTGTAACACTACAGACAATAACAGTAATTTAACCTTCACCGAATAGGTACCAACATTCAAACAAAACCGAAGATACAGAAGAACTCAATAGTCTCAGACACACAGTACTGGGGTACAGTACGCAACTTAAGACAACCCTTACTGTAGCTTAATCTTACCGTACAAGGACAGATCTCAACACCGAAGACAATCACAATACGACTCAGAGTTCTCGGAACACTACCGCAACTACACAGACTTCATCGAACAACTTAGAGACCACTATACACGTAATTAGCAGAACAGTCCGAACAGACTTCGCAGGAAGACTCGGCCAGACCACAGTCTGACGATCTTCTGGTCATCTATGTAGATCACAACCGTATAGGTACCGTTAACAGACAAGACAAGGATGCAAACAGAATACTCAGAATACTCGAAATTATGCAAACAAACACTACAGCAACGTACATACCAATCACCCAGACAGACAGTCTGGTGATCCCATTGAGCGTCACTGAAGCGTCTCTTTTTCATTGCTTTATAAAGATTACAAATATCTTGGTAACAACCTTTCGTACGTGCAGAAACTGAAAGGATTCTGTCTTTACAACTTCCAATCAGGTGGCCGACTAACACTCTGGCATGCACGGTGGACTCGAACCCACAAGTTTTACAGAATCAAGAACTCATGGTTCATCGACTATACCTTCTAAGTACATGGATCTGGCTAATCTAAAGGTTCGGGCGATTTTCTTTTTTAAAGCTTCTAACATCTTTTTCAAAGTATCAGGTTCTACTAATTGGGCATCTGTTCGTATAGAACTTAATGAAATGACCTGGCTCATTAAACTTTCGGCCTGGGTTTGCAAAAAAGCTTCTTGTAGATAGAACTCATTTGACAATGCCGCATCTCTGGATACTCTCATTTCTGTAGCTTGTTTCTCCATTCTGACTAATCTATCTTTTTGATTGTCCAGCTGGTTCTCCCTTCTCTCTATTTCCTGGTTTTGGAACTGGATTGTACTTGAGTATGCATCCCTTTCTCTTCGGAGATCTGTTATTACCTTTTGTAGTTGAGCTTCCACTGTCAATTTACGTTTTAGAATGTTCTTTACTTCTGATAAATCTATTTTGCATCTCTGAAGTTCTTCAGCTGTTTTCATAGCCAGATCATGCTTTTCTTGGCCTCGCTGTACTACTTCATCTAGCTACTGTCTTGTTTCTTCTAACAGATTCCCTAAAGCGACTCGTGCATCTTATTTATCCTGTAGGTCTTGCTTCAATTGAATGACTTCGGCATTTGCATCATTTAATAATTCGTCTTTTTGTCTGATCTCTGCCAATGCTGCATCTCTTTGAGCGGTTATTTCTACCTGTTTGGCCATTCGTGCTTGTAACTCCTTAAGTTGTTCTTGTAAGGCTTGGTTTTCGGCTTTAGCTACTACTAATTCTTCTTGTAGAGGACTAATGTCTGCTTCAAGTACATCCACTTTGTGTTGAAATTCCTCTCTGAGGTTATCTGTGACTTGCTGTATTTGCGCAGGTAGTTGTTGTGATAGTTGGATTAGCAGTTGTCCCATGGATGCTAGCTCAGAAAATAACGGGATTGAAGGAATCTGTGGTTGAGAACGGGCCTGAGATGATGAAGTTGTGAGTAGCTGCTGGGAATTCGGTGGGGAGTAGTTGGGTGATGAGGAAGAAGAGGTAGAGGGTTCTTCGGGGACAATGGGTGGAGTAGGGATAGTGGGGTTGAGTGGAGGTTCCGGTGGAGGAGTGGGAAGAACAGAGTTAGTTTCTGTTACCTTTTTTGTGGTTTGTTGTGTTGTGTCAGCAGTGTCGGCAGCTGTGGACTCGATTGCTTTAAGCAGTTCTTTGAGAACTTCTTTATTGATGTGTTCTTCATCTCCTTGCTTTTCTTGCTCCGATTGCTGCTGAGATGCTTCTTCTGACGAGCTTGTGTCAGATTCGGTGGGAGCCTCCTGTTCTTGTTGTTGTTCTGAAGAGGACTTTGATGAAGACTCATGATGCATGGAGGTTGCGGTGTCGTGAAAGGTTTCTTCTTCGTTAGCTTCTTCTTCTTTTCCGTCTGCCTTATCATTCGCGGCTGAACCCTGTACTTCACTATCGGATGAACTAATCTTAATTCTTTTCCGGCGGAGAAAGTGGAAAATCTCTTCGCCATTTTCACCTTCATCGTCCTCTAATATTTGTGCAGATTCCTCATGGCGCAGAATGGGCCCGCGGGGTGGTGGTTGTGCTACTTGAATTGCCGGAAAAAGAAAAGATATGATATGCAGTAGTCTCAACCTTGGCATCTCTCCCTTGTTGACCTGCTTGATAATTGAGACTCATTCTTTGTGAATTCGGCGAAAGAAATAAGATGCAAAGTTTATCGGCTCTCTCGCAGCCATATCTATTGCGGAATAAAAAGGCCTAGAGATGCCATAGGTTCGCTTTTGCAGGTTAAGGATGGCTACTAAGAACTGGAGAGCGGATCTCTCAGGTTCAGGACGGCAGAGGATGGCATATTCGTTGGATGAGCTCTTAGGGAATAACTAATTCATTGTGGCTATCAGCAGATTTGGACCGTTTTCTCGACCTACTGCATTGAGTCGGAATGCATCAGAGAAGGTTTGCATAGTGATAACTACGCGGGATGGCAATGATGTAATCGGCCAGTGCTGCTCAGTGGCAGGTGTGGCAGCGATGGCGGAAATTATTTGGGCATAGAACGGGTGGGATTCCACTGAATGCCAAGGCAGTTCAGGGAAATTGGATAAACCACGGGTGCGCAGGAACTCTCCTACATCGGCAGGGAGTCCGTCACGGAAAGCGGTAAAGTTTGCCAGAGCTTCCATGGCGCACACAGTAAAAGCAAGCACAAGGCACAAACGCACAGGGTATACACAATCACACAAATCACGCAAACACAATAGCGATTTTTGGCGAAACGGAAAAGGTTAAGTAGATGCGGTGCAGTGGAGAGCAATCAAAATCACTAATCATCGTGCGACGTTGAGATGATAACTTCATAACTTCGATGTGCATGCAAGGCGGCTGTTGACATAATTAGGTATCAAAATGCGGATATTTACAGACTTATTTTATTAAGCGTGCAAGAACAAAAGAAAAGGAAAGAAAAGGAAACGCAAAATACGCGGCCAATTCGCGAAACGTTTTAGTGCGGATCCGATGCTTGTTGATACGGCCGCAGCTTTGAACCATTTATCACCTTTGGAAGAGGTATTCCGGTCAAAGTAGTCAACCAAAAAGTGGTTGGGCCCACCTTTTCAGAAATCCGGTAGGGACCAAACCATCGTAACTTGAATTTGCCAGCAAAGTGATTCGACTTTGCATTGTAAAAGAGTACAAGTTGCCCCACCGTAAAAACTGGAGTCTTTAGATACCGATCATGTGTTTGAGCTTGTCTTAGCTGTACTTCCTGAATAGTTAGAAAACTTTGCCATCGATGCTCATCCAGATCTCTGAGTGTATCCAACCGAAATGACAAAGATTCTTTAGGTAACAGTTTTTGAGTGATGGCTACACGTAAACTTGGCACAATGATCTCCATTGGTGCTATGGCTTCCATCCCATAAGCTAGTTTGAAAGGGGTTAATCCTGTTGCTACCTTGTATGTAGTCCGGTATGCCCATAATACTGCAGGTAACAGTTGATCCCATCTTTTCGGTGCTTCCAGAATAAGTTTTTGAAGCATATTCAACAAGGTTTTGTTTGTACTTTCAGCCAAACCATTAGCACGAGGATAATAAGGGGAACTGAATTTCTGCGTGATCTAAAAAGAATGTGTGAGTACTTTCATTAAATTGTTGACAAAATGCGTGCCTTGATCTGTAACAAGCTCCAGAGGTAAGCCAAAACGCGGAAAGACATCTTTCATTAGACACTTTGCCACCGAAACAGCTGTGGCAGACCTTAAAGCCCAAGCTTCTGCCCATCTGGTTGCATAGTCTGTACTGGTGAGAATATAATGATTGTTACTAAGTATTGCTGGGGGTGTAATAGGTCCGATAAAATCTAGACCCACTTCTGAAAAGGTTCTAATGGCAGGATAGGTTGTAGAGGGAAAAAATGGCGTTGTAAAGGTTTTCCAGACCTCTGACAAGTATCACATAGTTTGACAAACTGAGATACATCCCTGTACATAGTAGGCCACCATAGTCCACTTTGCAGAATTTTCCGGTGCGTTAAATCTGCTGCAAAATGCCCACCGGAAGGAATTGAGTCAGCCAATGTAATGACTGAATTAACTTCATGTGGAGGAATACAACGGAGTAAAACTCCAGTGTGATCCATATAGTATAGTTCCCTAACAATCAACCAAAATCGGCGATTGTAAACTGCGATTTTCCTACGTATTGCAAGAGAACTCTCAGAAGGAAGGCATCCATCAGTAAGAAAGGTCAATATCTGATCATAATATGTAGATCGCATAGGTGGGTCTGCAATTTCATCATTAGTTGATTCAGAAACATAAATCGTTGGTGTTGTGTCATCTATACCGACCGGAGCTTCACCGGAATCTAAACGAGAAAGGAAATCTACTAATGCATGTGAACTGCCGGGCTGATGAATAACTTTGTAATCAAATTCTTGTAAAAGCAGAACCCAACGTGCTAATCGACCACCTAAATGCTGCTGCCGCACCAGGTAGACAAGTGCAGCATGATCTACATGAAAAGTAAATTTACGGCCAAGTAAATAATGTCTGAATTTCTTGATAGAGTATACTAAACCCAGACATTCCCTTTCAGTTACAGAGTAATTCTTTTTAGTAGGGGCAAGCCTTCGACTCGCATAATACACAGGCCTGAACCACTTATCCATTTGTTGCAGTAGAACACT
Source organism: Ceratopteris richardii (assembly GCA_020310875.1). NCBI lineage: Eukaryota > Viridiplantae > Streptophyta > Polypodiopsida > Polypodiales > Pteridaceae > Ceratopteris > Ceratopteris richardii. Next base: position 136,301,957 of record CM035422.1, read on the forward strand.
ACTAATGGCAATATCTGATGCGTCTACAAAAACATGGAATTGGCGTTTCCAATCAGGTGGTTGTAAAATTGGTACCTGCGTTAATAAACTTTTTAGACGATCAAATGCTATCTGACATTCCTGAGTCCACTCAAATTGTCGAGGGGTCTTGGTTATTAATTGGTTCAATGGTATCGCCAAACGAGCAAGCCACTGTAAGTGTGGACCATGCCATCTTACTTGACCCATGAAGCGCATTACTTCCTTAGGTGTTGTGGGCACAGGTGCTTCTAATACAGCTGTAATTTTATTTGGATCGACCTGTATACCCTGTGCAGATACAATGTGGCCAAGTATCCTTCCACATGAAACCGCAAACATAGATTTGTTTGGGTTTAGACATGTGGAGAATGAGTTCTCCTATGCGCAACAGAAGTGTGTAGTGAACCCTTGTATGTCCAACACTTGGACAAACATCTGCACCTTAGATAGCTTGCTGCTCTCAATTAAAAACTCAAATGGACTTGAGACTTTAGTCAATCAAAGTAGACAAAGAGAGCTTTCTAAGAAGCTGTATATGACTTAATTTAGACAAGTTTTGATTAGGAAAGACAACTATTAAAGATGAACTACCTGCCCACACAAATATGCTAAAGAACTGAGCTTCACTCTCAGACAGATAACTCTCTGAATATATATCCTTTGAGAAAGATATTTGGTACAGAGAAAGTAGACACAAATTTCTTTCCAACAAGATAAAAATCAAGTAATCTGGATGAGTTTTGATCAGGAAAATCAACTCACCAAGATAGACCACCTGCACACATAAGTACACTGTAAAACTGGACTTTACTATCTGACAGATATCTCATAGAATATAAACGATCTCAATGAGATATTTGAGATGGTGAAAGTAGATGCTAAGAGCTTTCCAACAAGAAAAAAATCATGCAATTTGGATATGTTTTGGTTGGGAAACTTAACTGACCAAAATAGACTACCTATCTACACACATATACTGAAAAACTGGACTTCACTCTTTCATTGATATCTCACAAATTACATAAGCTCTCAACGAGATATTTGATATGTAGAAAGTACACGTGATAAGCTTTCCAATGAATGTTTAAACACACAAAATGGTTACATATGCACTGAGATAGGAGCTCTGCAACAGAGCTATGTACAAACTAACGTGCGGCTATAAGGAGTCTAAGAGAAAACCAAAATGACCAAATGGCTAGATCCGACTACTGGGAGCTCTTGCCTCTTTCTCTCCTTGTTTTGAATGTGCTCCCACTTCACTTTTATAACCAATGAGCATGTGAAGAACTTTGTGCCTTCTTCTTAACTCACCACTTTCTCCACTACATGCTACTAACTACAAGGCAAGATATTGTATCTCTTACTCATCATGAAGTTTTGACTAGACTTTTTCTTTTATTATTTTTTCCTTTTTTCCTCTACTTTTCCTTTATCTTTATATTTGGTAAATTTATCCAAGCATGGCTCATATGAAAATGAGCTTGTACATTTATCTTCAACACTCCCCCTCAAGCTCATTTGGGAGTTATCTTCAACCATGTCCTTCAAATTTATCGCATCCTTGAAACCTTTGAGTTTAGAAGCATCCAAGAACTTTGTAAACATATCTGCAACCTGCTCTTTGGTTCTAATGAACTTTATCTCCACATCTTTGCTCAACACCTTCTCCCTTACAAAATGGTAGTGGACCTCTATGTGCTTGCTCCTTGGATGAAACATAGGATTGCTCGCCAAGTAAATACTTGACATGTTATCACCGTATATAGGGATGGCTCCAACTTGCACTCCAAGATCAGCCAAAAGCTTTTTAATCCACATTGCTTCACATGTGGCAAAAGCTAATCCTCTATATTCAGCCTCCATGGATGAAAGTGCAACAGTAGGTTGTTTCTTTGAGCTCCATGTGATAGGTTTGCTTCCTATCATCAACACATAACCTGATGTTGATCTTCTATCTTCCTTTGAACCTGCCCATTCAGCATCGCTAAAGCTTGTGACGTGCAATTCTTCATCAAACTTGTAAAACAAAGCATGATTAACTGTATGCTTTATGTATCAAACTTGCAATTTTTGGAAGACCTCTTACCACTTCATGTTTGCTCATACCCTTCAACTTTAGAATGTTGATGTGTCCTATTCTTTTGTGCCATAAGTCTAGCTCTGAAATCTTCTTGTTCCCACATTGAATGTACATGACCTTTCCATGTGGATGTTGGACATCCAAAGTGAACATTCTTCCTTCTCTTCTACCTCGAGCAATGACCTTGAAGCCTTCCTTTGGATTCTTTATGAAGCACCCATTTTCATTGAATATGACATGATAACCCTTCTCTACCATTTGTCCTACTGAAAGCAAGTTCTTTGAAATTGTAGGAACATGAAGAACATTAGATAGTACCTTTGCTCTACTTGAATCTCCAAGCCTTATATCTCCAATATGTTCAATCATGTGTTGAGTAGCATCACCTGTTTCAACACATCCTTTTCCACTTGGTACCTGTAGATTAGTGAACAAACTTCCTTGGCATGACATATGGTTACTACAACCTGAATCAATGTACCATTTTTTGTCATCTTCACAAGAGCTTCTATACTCATGTCTCATTGCAAGTAGTGTGTCCTTGCTTCCTTCACTTGAGGTACTTGCATAGTTCCTTTGGTTCCTTTGATTGCCTCCATTTGGTCTTCCATTCTTCAGCCAACAATCACTAGCATAGTGTCCTACTTTACCACAATGATAGCATGTTATACCTTTATGAGAATTGTAGGAGCTTTGGACTCTTCCTCAACTTCTACCTCGACCTCTTCCTTGTGTGTTGGCATTTGATGCATCCTTGTTGTCTTCCGAATTGTTTTGATTGTAGTTGGAGTGGTTGTGACCTCTTCCTTTTCCTCTTGAGCCTCCTCTTGAGTTTCTTCCTTTACCTCGACCTGCATATAACATTTGGTTGTGGCTGTTCTTTCCTTTGGGACCACCGAAGCTAAGCTCTTCTGTGACAAGATGAGGGATTAGTTGTTCAAAACCTGGATATACATCTTTCAAGTTAATGGAAGTTATGAAAGGCTTCCATCTTTCATCTTCTCTCAAGCCATTGAGAGTATAACACACAAGATCTTCGTCTTCAACTGTTGTGCCAATAGAAGCTAAAGCATCGCTTAGCTCCTTAATCTTCAAAGTATATTCAGCTATGGATTGACTCGAACTTTTCTTGATTGTGTTCAACTCATTCTTGAGTTGAAGTTTCCTAGCTTTGGTATTTGTTGAATACATTCTTTCAAGAGCTTCCCAAGAATCCTTAGCTTTCTCGAGATGTTGAATATGACCTACCATGGCATTAGTAATGACTTGCGAAATGAGGAACATGACTCTCCTATTCCTCTCTTCCCATTCTTTTGCTTGCCTCCTTTGGACTTCGGTGGCCATAGCTTGATTGATTTGAGGTTGAGCATCATCGCCGCTCACAATACCCCATAAGCCTTTGCCCATTAGGTGGTTGGTCATTCTCGAATAGTTATAGTCCTTTGCTCTTGCGTTTCTGAAGCTCCTTCTTGTTTTGTGGCTCCTCTTTTGCTTTCCTTCACCTCCAGCTCTCTTGATGAAGCTTCAACACCAAGTTTGCTCTGATACCAACTGTGGAGAATGAGTTCTCCTATGCGCAACGGAAGTGTGTAGTGAACCCTTGTATGTCCAACACTTGGACAAACATCTGCACCTTAGATAGCTTCCTGCTCTCAATACAAAACTCAAATGGACTTGAGACTTTAGTCAATCAAAGTAGACAAAGAGAGCTTTCTAAGAAGGTATATATGACTTAATTTGAACAAGTTTTGATTAGGAAACACAACTGTCAAAGATGAACCACCTGTCCACACAGATATGCTAAAGAACTGAGCTTCACTCTCGGACTGATAACTCTCTGAATATATATCCTTTGAGAAAGATATTTGGTAAAGAGAAAGTAGGCACAAATGGATTTCCAAAAAGATAAAAACCAAGTAATTTGGATGAGTTTTGATTAGGAAATGCAACTCACCAAGATAGACCACCTGCACACATAAGTACACTGTAAAACTGGACTTTACTATCTGACAGATATATCACAGAATATAAATGATCTCAATGAGATATTTGAGATAGTGAAAGTATATGCTAAGAGCTTTCCAACAAGACAGAAATCATGCAATTTTGATATGTTTTGGTTGGGAAACTTAACTGACCAAAATAGACTACCTATCTACACAGGTATACTAAAAAACTGGACTTCACTCTTTCACTGATATCTCACAAATTACATAAGCATTCAATGAGATATTTGATATGCAGAAATTACACGTGATAAGCTTTCCAATGAATGTTTAAACGCACAAAATGGTTACATATGCATTGAGATATGAGCTCTGCAACAGAGCTATGTACAAACTGACGTGCGGCTATAAGGAGTCTAAGGGAAAACCAAAATGACCAAATGGCTAGATCCGACTACTGGGAGCTCTTGCCTCTTTCTCTCCTTGTTTTGAATGTGCTCCCACTTCACTTTTATAACCAATGAGCATGTGAAGAAGTTTGTGCCTTCTTCTTAACTCACCACTTTCTCCACTACATGCTACTAACTACAAGGCAAGATATTGTATCTCTTACTCATCATGAAGTTTTGACTAGACTTTTTCTTTTATTATTTTTTCCTTTTTTCCTCTACTTTTCCTTTATCTTTATATTTGGTAAATTTATCCAAGCATGGCTCATATGAAAATGAGCTTGTACATTTATCTTCAACAAGACATAGTCTGTATTCTCTGCACTTCTCAAAGCAACACCATAAATGGAACAAGTGTGCTGCTATCTTACCAAATAACGAAAACTCATCAAGATATACTTGCATAAAAGAGGTAAGATAGGGTGAGAATATTTCCTACATGCATCGCTGAAAAGTACTTAGGGGCATTTCTTAATCCAAACCACATAACAGTACACGCAAAAACACCCCAATTGGTAATGAAAGCGGTCTTCGGTATATCCTGTTCAGCCATTCTGACTTGATTATACCCACTGTATCCATCTAGGAAAGAGTACATTTCATATCTTGCTACTCTGTCAAGCATCGTGTCAAGAAAAGGTAGCGGAAACGGATCAGGCACCGTAGCTTCATTCAGTTTTCGGTAATCCACACATATTTGCAGTTGCTTATTCTTTTTGGGAACAATAACAATTGGTGAGATCCATTCAACATGCTCTACTGGTACAATGAATCCGACTTTGAGTAGCCTATCAAGCTCTCCCTTTACCTGTGATGCATAGTTCGGGTTCATCCGGTAGCTGGGTTGTTTGATTGGTTTTGCTTCAAGCTTCAACATGACCCTATGTTAGTATATGCGAGGGTCCAACCCCTTCATGTCTTTGTAATCCCATGCAAAAACGTCAGAGAATTCTCGGAGTAGCTGGATTAAGTCTGCTTGAAATACTTCCGGTAAGCTTCCCTTCATCTTGATAGGACGCGGGTTTTCTTCATCTCCTAAATTATAGGTGATCAACTGATCTTCTGGAACATAGAATTGTCGGGACTTCTTTGTATCATCAGTTGGCTTAAACAGTTGTTGTAGATCAGCGTCATCTATAGCAGCAGTATCTTCTTTCTCATCTTCTTCCATTACAAGCATCACCGTACAAACTGTGGGATTCCAATTATCTACAACAGATTGTAGATCAACAATTCCTAGGGAGATCAAATCAATGTTATTTTTCAAAAACTCTTCTTCTTCATCATCTGACAAACCATCTAACATATGAACTGGTTCTGCAAAGTAAGGTCTAGTATGTAATTCGCAAGGCAGTATAACATCCAATTTTACAACATATTTACGATTATTATCTTTGAAAGTGAGTTCCTGTGCAGACCAATCTTGTATAACCTTAGCTTGTTTCAGCCAAGGACGGCCGAAAAGAAGATTATAATCAAGACTGGATTTTGGTAATTCTAGGATGACAAAGGTCATTTTAAATGTTGTACCCTGCAAAGTTATTGGTACATTTCGCACAAGTCCTACTGGATGGACTCTTGACTGGTCGGCCATTCTGACAAAAAACTGGACTGGTTTGATTTCGGTCCATCCTAACTTTTTACACAGTGCGGCAGTAGCAATGTTGACACCAGATCCTCCATCAATTAGTACTTGTGTAATTTTATGATTTTTATACCATATCGTAATTAAAGGAACCGAATGATCAACCGTAGAATCAGGTTCCGGTTGCACTGTCGCTGTTGCTGGAATGCAAGCAGACTCAGTACTAAACTGTTGCTGAAACTATTGGCGGACTCCTGGTACTAGTGCAAGTAACTGCCTAAGAGGGAGAGTAATGGATGCTTTAGATAAAGTTTCCCAGGCCTTATGTGGTTGAATTGTATTTTCCACAGATTCTGAAGATGATGCACCTGCTGAAGATGATGTGCCTGCTACTGGATTAGAATCTTGTTTTTGTGTTCCTTCCTCGGGTAACGGAGCCTGGGTCATCGGAATAGGATCTGGGAATACTGTAGGCTCTGTGGTGGTCCACTGACTAGCCTTGTCATATGTTCTTTGCTGTTCTCAAATGCCTGGTTCAAATATTTCAGCTGCTGGTTGTAACGGCCTACCGGATCTGGTCTGAATCACTACAGCTTGCGTTTCTACTGGTGTGATTTGTACCATATTAGTCATTGGGTTCTCGCGCTCCTTCTTCCTTTGATCATATTTGGAGGCATCTTTACAAAATCTTTGAATGTGGCCAAATTCACCACAAAAATGGCAGCGAGGTGGTGGCAAATTAGTATTTTCCTGTGCTGGTCCTGCCTGCCAACGGTTTGCATTGTAGTTATTATTTCTCTGTCCTATGTAATTTTGATATCCCTGCTTCCGGTTGTTTCTCATTTGAGGTGCTACATAGTGATTGGCTGGCTGTCCTGGTTCCTGTATAATAGCATTTACTGTTGTTGCTACATACACATACATAATGCACATGCATACATACACATACATAATGCATACACACACATATGCATACATAATGCATACACACACATACACACACATATGCATACATACATGCATACACATACACACATAGACACATACACACACATACACACACATAAACACATACACACTCATAGACACACACACATACACATAGACCTGCACACACATACACACGCATATACACACACATACACACATAGACACATACACACATAATGATGCATTCACACACATACACATGCATACACACATAGAAACACATATGCACACACACATACACACATACACACATACACACATACACACATATATGCATACACACACACATAGAGAGACATACACACACATACACATACATGCATACATATGCATACATAATGCATATGCATACATACATACTTACATGCATACATACACATATGCATACATAATGCATACACACACATACACACACCTATGCATGCATACATGCATACACATGCACACATACACACATAGACACATACACACACATAGACACATACACACACATAAACACATACACACTCATAGACGTGTAGCGACACATACACATAGACACACACACATACACACACACACATACACACACATATACACAAACACATACACACATAGACGCATACACACATAATGATGCATACACACACATACACATGCATGCACATACATATTCATACATACATGCATACACATACACACATAGACACATACACACACATAGACACATACACACATAAACACATACACACTCATAGATACACACACATACACATAGACACACACACATACACACACATACACACACACACACATACACACATAGACACATACACACATACACATGCATACACACACATACACATGCATACACACATACAGACACATATACACACACATACACACATACACACACATATATGCATACACACACATAGAGAGACATACACACATATACACATACATGCATACATATGCATACATAATGCATATGCATATGCATACAATGTACATACATACTTACATGCATACATAATGCACATGCATAGATACATACACACACATAGACACATACACACACATAAACACATACATACTCATAGATACACACACATACACATAGACACACACACATACACACACATACACACACATACACACATTATGATGCATACACACACATACACATGCATACACACATACAGACACATATACACACACATACACACACATACACACACATATATGCATACACACACATAGAGAGACATACACACACATACACATACATGCATACATATGCATAGATAATGCATATGCATATGCATACATACATACTTACATGCATACATAATGCACATGCTTACATACACATACATAATGCATACATAATGCATACACACACATACACGCATATGCATACATAATGCATATGCATATGCATATGCATACATACATACTTACATGCATACATAATGCACATGCTTACATACACATACATAATGCATACACACACATATGCATACATAATACATACACACATATACACACATATGCATACATACATGCATACACATACACACATAGACACATACACACACATAGACACATACACACACATAAACACATACACACTCATAGACGCATAGCCACACATACACATAGACACATACACATACACACACACACAAACATACACACATACACACATACATATGCATACACACACATATGCATACATACATGCATACACATACACACATAGACACATACACACACATAGATACATACATACACATAAACACATACACACTCATAGACACACACACATACACATAGACACACACACACATACACACATAATGATGCATACACACACATACACATGCATACACACACATATGCATACATACATGCATACACATACACACATAGACACATACACACACAGATACATACATACACATAAACACATACACACTCATAGACACACACACATACACATAGACACACACACACACACACACACATATACACACACACACAAACACACATAGAAACATACACACATAATGATGCATACACACACATAAACATGCATACACACATACAAACACATATACACACACACATACACACATACACACATATATGCATACATACACACATATATGCATACACACACATAGAGAGACATACTCACACATACACATACATGCATATATATACATACATAATGCATATGCATATGCATACATACATACATACATGCATACATACACATACATAATGCATACACACACATATGCATACATAATGCATACACACACATACACACATGCATACATACATGCATACACACATGCATACACATACACAAATAGACACATACACACACATAGACACATACACACTCATAGAAGCATAGCGACACATACACATAGACACATACACATACATACACACATATACACACACACACAAACATATACACATAGACACATACACACATAATGATGCATACACATGCATACATATGCATACACACACATATGCATACATACATGCATACACATACACACATACACACACATAGATACATACATAGACATAAACACATACACACTCATAGACACAAACACATACACATAGACACACACACACATATACACACACATAGACACATACACACATATTGATGCATACACACACATACACATGCATACACACACATATGCATACATACATGCATACACATACACACATAGACACATACACACACATAGATACATACATACACACAAACACATACACACTCATAGACACACACACATACATATAGACACACACACACACACATAAACACACACACAAACACACATAGACACATACACACATAATGATGCATACACACACATAATGATGCATACACACACATAATGATGCATACACACATATATGCATACATACACACATATATGCATACATACACACATATATGCATACACACACATAGAGAGACATACTCACACATACACATACATGCATATATATAAATACATAATGCATATGCATATGCATACATACATACATACATACACATACATAATGCATACACACACATATGCATACATAATGCATACACACACATACACACATATGCATACATACATGCATACACATACACACATAGACACATACACACACATAGACACATACACACTCATAGATGCATAGCGACACATACACATAGACACATACATATACACGCACATATACACACACACAAACATACACACATAGACACATACACACATAATGATGCATACACACACATACATATGCATACTCACACATATGCATACATACATGCATACACATACACACATAGACACACACACACATAGATACATACATACACATAAACACATACATAGTCATAGACACACACACATACACATAGACACACACACACACACACACATATACACACATAGATACATACACACATAATGATGCATACACACACATATGCATACATACATGCATACACATACACACAAACACATACACACACATAGATACATACATACACATAAACACATACACACTCATAGACACACACACATACACATAGACACACACACACGTATACGCACACACAAACACACATAGAAACATACAAACATAATGATGCATACACACACATACACATGCATACACACATACAAACACATATACACACATATATGCATACATACACACATATATGCATACACACATACACACACATGCATATATATATATATATATATATACACACATAATGCATATGCATATGCATACATACATACATACATACATACATACATACATACATACATACATACATACATACATACATACATACATACATACATACATACATACATACATGCATACATACACATACATACACATACACATATACACACACATACACACACACATACACACACATATACACACACATAGACACATACACACATAATAATGCATACACACACATACACATGCATACACACATACACACACACACACATACACGCACATACATACACACACATGCATACATACACATACTTAATGCATACACACATACATATGTACACGTATATATATTGATTTCTAACCATTTTGTTTTATATGTTAGGTATTATGGATCCTAGTAGAGAGAGAAAGGCGAAGCTCACTCTCATAAAAAGTCTTATGAGAGCAAGAGTTTCGTCTTATACTCTAGGGGCCATAATGCATGATTACTCCGAGATGTCTGATGAGGAGCTGGACTGTATGATCGAGATGCTTACCCAGCAATCAGACGAGGGCTCTTCTGCGGCCCCACATGCAGGAAGAGAGCTATCTGCTCATAGGTATGTTTCTTTTTCATAAACGTTTTAATGATATTATAACACATATTTTTATTTATTTTTATTTATTTTTATTTATTTTTATCTATCTATTTTCAGGACACCTATACCACCTCCAAATCATGATAGCAGAGCAAAGTTGCCTATGAGGACATGCATAGGCACCTTAGGACTAGAGTGTGATATAGAGCCAGAGGGGAACATTGTGTAAATAGGGAATGGATTGGAGTTCAAGAGAAGAATGCGGGCACTATGCGACTCTTACCTGCGCTTTGTCCACTTACCGTGGAAGTAAGTAAAATTTTTACATATAAATTGAAATAAATATCTTATGTTTTATTTACATTATGTTTTTTATTTTTGTAGTGAGCATGATGAGAGGGATAAAAAATACGTACTTAGTTCACTTGAGACAGAGTTTGGGACAGGATGGTCGCTTAAGTGGTGTCTAAAAGAGATGCGGACACTTATGGCTCATCGTCGCGATAATGCACGGTATGCACTGCGTTTATGTATATATATGTGGATATGAGTATGTGTGTTTATGCATGTATGCATGTATATGAGAGAGAGAGAGAGAAAAGAGTGAGACTAGAGGTATAAATACACGCATACACACACATATACATCATACATGCACATTTACACACATATACATATACATGCACATTTATACATACACACACATACATGCACATTTTTACACACACATACACATGCATGCAGTTACACACATATAATGAATACACAGAGACACATACACATACTCACATACACGTACACATACTCACATACACATACACATGCTTAATCATATGTACACACACATAGAGTCATATAATCATATTTACATGCATATATACATATACACATGCATATATACACACACACAACACATGCATATGCACATATAGATACACATACATACACAACACATGCATACGCATAGATAAATAAATAAAATAAATAAATCCTATTTCAAAAATCCTAAATTGGAAACACTAATTTTGATATTAGGGTTTTAAAACCCCTAATTTAAAAACTCTAATTCAACCTTTTAGCCATATGTTTGAAGTATATGTACACATTGCATCTATTCCTCCGATGTCCTACTAGAGAGATGTCTCTCCTCCCAACCTTATGCCTCTATATATAGCTAGTCCAATCAATGAGGATCATAATATATATAAAGACATATACACATTATGTAGATAGGATACATAAATATAAAATGGAGTAGATATATTATGCATCACACATACATGCCTAAATGCACACATAAATATATATATATATACATACTAACATATTTACATGTACACATTTACACATAGACATATATACACATATACATGTACACATCACATATACATGCCTACATGCACACATAAACATATATATACATGCATACATATTTACATGTACATATTTACATGTACATATTTACACATAGACACATATACATATATACATGTATATGTATGCATGTGTGTAAATTTATATGTGTGTGTATGCATGCATGTGTGTATATGTGTGTGTATGTAAGCATGCATGTGTGTATAGGTGTGTGTATGTAAGCATGCATGTGTGTACATGTATGTGTGTATGTATGCATGTGTGTACATGTATGTGTGTATGTATGCATGTGTGTACATGTATGTGTGTATGTATGCATGTGTAAATGTGTAAATTTGTGTGTGTATGTATGCTCTATTTTCCTATCTCTATCTTCCTTTCTTTCATTATTCTTTATCTCTCACTCTCTCTCTTCTCTCTCTCTCTCTCTCTCTCTCTCTTTCTCTCTCTCTCTGTCTCTCTCTCTCTCTCTCTCTCTCTCTCTCTCTCTCCTTCTCTCTCTATCAATAGAGAATAAAACAATCACTTACAAGTATGCCCCTCTTTTGGATCGTTGTCGTCAAAGCGTAATGTATGTCGTCTATCGTCCAATTCCAAACAATCGACACCAAAGAACTTCTGCAAAATCAAAGAAAAGAGAAATTATAAAACCTAAAGCATAGAGAAACACAAATGCTAACAGTACGCGTAGCACTTACCAAGATGTGAGATCTAAGCCGAGAGAGTGTGTGTGTGTGTGTAGAGAGAGAGAGATCTGTGTGTGTGTGTGTGCACAAGACAATGCAAGTCGCAATTCGGTTCGCACATGCAAGTTTGACAGAAGACCAATAGTACTCAAACACGCGCAAAAATGTGAAGTTTTGCTCTCGGGTTCGCGGTATGTTTAAAACTCGCCGCCGGTATAGGTGTCGATATGGGCATCGGTATATGCCTTGGTAATTCCCAATAAATTAATGACGCTTATACCGACACCTATACCGACGCATATACCAACGACTGCTAGCGACACCGACGATCCGTTTAAAACGGTCATACCGATGGTCACTTGACCATCGGTATCTCCAAGTGACATTTTCCGAGGCCCATACCGACGCCGACTATGACCATCGGTATATGCAGTGTCGGTATGCCCCTCATATGTTGTAGTGTGCATAAGTTGTTTCTTGTCGATGTCTATCAAAAATTGGCCATAACTTTGGTTTGGATTTTTTATCTTTCAAATCATTCCTTGATGCTGTGGTATCTTTTAGTCCAAGAAGATGCTGCCATAGTGAATAAACAATATTTTTGAATATATGCATAGGATCAAGAAGATGACATACTTTTAACTCTTTCCAATACTCCAAAGAATACCATATTGATATGTTCTCTACGAGTGCCAATTTTCCTTTACCTCTGTTCACATACTCATTATCTGAATCATCACTGAAGATTTCTGCTTCTGGATCTATCAGAGGTCCATCTGTCCATTTTTTATACCAATCCATAGGCATCATAGGTTTTGGACACTGACCTGTTTCAAGCTTTCCATTAAAATGTATCACTTCTCTTTTATATCTTAATGGATGATCATCAGGCAAGAATTGTCGATGTCGAAGATAAATGTTTTTGTTGAGATTATTACTATAGATTGATCTCAACCAATCACCACAATATGGACAAGCTTTATAACCCTTAGTAGATATTCTTGCATCATGGAAAATGATAAAAATGTAATTAGATTAAATCATATTTATTTACATGCATATTGAATAAAAAAATTACATCAATACCTGAACAAAAACCATATCCTAGAAAATCGTGAATATCCAAGCCACAATACCATGAACCGTAATATTTGTTTCATTGATGCTTTTCGATACATCAATGACATTAATACCTCTCCATAACTCTTGAAGATCGTCAATGAGAGGAGCAAGACATATATTCATATCTTTAACTTGTCTTTTGCTTGGGATTAAAAGTGAAAGCATTAAATGTTCCTTTTTAATGCTAAGATATGGTAGAAGATTGTAGTTTATGACTACCACTGGCCATGTTGTCCATTTACTTGATTTCATGGAGAATGGATTAAACCCATCTAATGCAACTCCTAACTTTAGATTCTATGGATTTTGTGCAAATTCAGGCCATGTAGAATCAATATGCTGAAAAGCAACACTATCACGAGGAATTCTGATTATTCCATTAGTACTTTTGTGATCATGTCCCCAAGTCAAAAACTTTGATAATTTGGGGCTTTGAAACATATGTCAATCCATGAAGCCAATGGAAAATGTCTCAATACCTTTTTTGGGATTTTACCTTCTTCGCCCTTATATCGAGGAGATTGACATTTGGGACATGTCAAAGAGTCTACATATTCACCTCTATATAAAATACAATCGTTAGGACATGCATGTATACATTGATAATCTATACCAAGATTGTTGATTATCTTCTTCATTTCATCATGTGAGGTAGGAAGAATATTCTGACTTGGTAAAAACTTTTCAGATAATAACCTGTAAGTTTATCAAAAAAAGATATATTAAAAAAACTAAATAAATAAATATACATATATATGTGCATATAATTTTAAATATGTGTATGCGTATGTGCATCTTTCAAAATATTCGTGCAAAATTTGATTGTTTTGGATGGTAGGATACGATTGTTTGTTTTGGAGGATATGAAGTATGTACCTTCATTGAATGATTTGTCGATTCTATCATATGTTGAGTTTGAAAGTGTGAGAAGCGGGTTTATAATTGCTATTCAAAGAATTTGGCACTGTTTATAGGCCATATGATGGTGACCTGGATGAATCGCATTCATAGAGGTTACTCAAGATAGAGCAACCTGATTATAAGGGACTAGTACCGGCAGGATTTTTGGGGTATGCAGTAAACCTCTTGCATGTCAATGATGAGCATCTGAACTTTAGGATACAAAGTGGAAATCATGGTGGCTTGAGAGGATCACTTTTATACAGCTTGTTCAAAGAACTTCAGGTTTATGACACTGAAGTTTTTTGAACAAGCTGTATAAAAGTGATCCTCTCAAGCCACCATGATTTCCACTTTGTATCCTAAAGTTCAGATGCTCATCATTGACATGCAAGAGGTTTACTGCATATCCTAGGAATCCTGCTAGCACTAGTCCATTATAATCAGATTGCTCTATCTTGAGTAACCTCTGTGCATGCGATTCATCCAGGTCACCATTGTATGGCCTATAAACAATGCCAAATTCTTTGAATAGCAATTATAAATCCGCTTCTCACACTTTCAAACTGAACATATGTGTGAATCGACAAATCATTCAATGAAGGTACATACTTCATATCCTCCAAAACAAACAATCGTATCCTGCCATCCAAACAATCAAATTTTTTGCGAACATTTTGAAAGATGCATTAATAGTTTTAAAAGATGCGCAGACAAAAAGTGTCCATTCAATTCAAGTTCTTGTTCTTACCTTATCTAAAGTAAGAATAAAAACCTGCATGTATTTATAAATATATATTTATGCATGTATATATAAATTGTGAGGTTTTCCTCATAAAAGACATGCGAATGATGTGTGTGCCTCTCTCCTCCCATCCATTTATATCCTCTTGTATCTAAATAGCAGTTATCTGGAATGTTCTAGCGTCGCCATGTGGCCAGCATGCAACACTCATCCCCACTAACCATCAAATACCTTAGGATATACCCCCAAGCTTAGGACCTTGGCTAACTAGCCCTTGTCCCACACACACATAGAATGGTCTCTGTAGACCAATGTCTGACACTCTCTCCCCCTTCTAAAGATCATTGTTCTCAATGATCAATGAGGGAAAGTACTTGCAAACCAGAACTGCTGATTCCCAAATAGAGTCAGTAAGTGGTAATCCTCTCCAAGCTATCAGATACTCTTGGATGACACGATTCCTTAACCGTTTCTGTCTCCTATCTAGTATTCTGTTTGGAGAATGATCTTCTCTATCGGTGTCCTGCAAAGAAACAATACCCTCTATTAGATTATCCTCCCTAGATATATATTTTCTTAGTTTACTGACATGAAATACTGGATGGACTCTGCAATCTGGAGGAAGCTCTAATCGGTATGCAACATCACTCAACCTCTTTACTATCTTCCAAGGTCCATAATACCTTGGTGATAGTTTACTACACTTCCCTGTGGACAAAGAATTCGATCTAGCCAGTACCTGAAGGAAGACTCGGTCTCCTTCCTCAAAGGATCTAGGAGATCTTTTCCTATCAGCATACTCTTTGGCTCTATCAGCTGCTTGCTACATCTTGGCTTTAGCTATTTCAAAGTTTGCTTGGAGATTCGCTAAGAACTCGGAAGCACTAGGATATTTCTTAGGCATTCCTATGGTACTCGGAGCAGTGGGATTCATGCCATAGTTCATCTCAAAAGGAGACATCCCTGTCACCTTGTGAGGCCTATTGTTATAAGCAAACTCTACTAATGGCAAATAACTATCCCAATCTGTCTGTCTCTCAGAAACATATGCCCTTAACATATCCTCTAAGTTTGGCTGACCCTCTCGGTCTGACCATCTGTCTGTGGATGATCACCACTACTCATTTTTAGTGACACTTTCAGTTTGTCAAATACAAACTTCCAGAAGTGTCCTGTAAATCTGACATCCCTATCTGAGACTATGGATGTAGGTAACCCATGCAATCTGAAGACATTCTGGATAAACAACTCCGCTACCTGTGGAGCTTCTATCGTCTCCTGCGTAGGTATGAAATGAGCCATCTTGCTCAGCCTATTTACCACAACTAGGATTGTATCCCGCTTCCTTTGGGTCCGCGGTAACCCCACTATGAAGTCCATGGATATACTATCCCAATTATGATCTGGAACTTGTAAAGGATGTAAAAGACCTGGTGTCTTTACCCTTTCTGCTTTGTTGACTTGACACATAAAGCATTGTTGAACATAAGTATGGATATCTCTGGGACTAATCCAGGCCACCAAAATGTTCTTCTAACAAGCTGTATTGTCTTGTCAATACCAGGATGTCATGCGCAGGGAACATCATGGTTATCATGCATGACCTTCTTTCTCAAATCTCGGGAATCTGGCACACAAACCTTTCCTTTCCGCTTCAGTATACCATTCTCCTGTGAGAAATTAGAATATGGAATGAACTTGTTTGCTTTAGTGGAAGAAGAAACAGCTAGAACTGTCCCGTCTCCTAAAATAGAGTCATCACTAATGGCTCTAACTATCTGTAACAAATGTGGATCTTCCACCTGTGCTTCCTTAATTTCTTGAAGCAATGAGCTTTCTAAAACTGTAAAGCTCATTTGATACATTATACGAGATAATGCATCAGCTACTATATTTTCTTTGCCTCTTCTATACAAGATTTCCATATGAAATTCTTGCATGAGCTCAGCCCAACGAACTTGTCGGCCTCGAAGATCTGGCTGACTACAAAAATACTTGAGTGTATGATGATCTGTGAATACCTTAAAGTCTGCACCATAAAGATAGGGTCTCCAAACTTTAAGTGCATGTACCATTGCATACAACTCTTGTTCATGCACCGGCCAATTGCGTTGTGCACTACTTAACTTCTTACTTTCAAAAGCTATTGGCCTGCCATCTTGACTCAAGACTGCGCCTATGTCTATGCCGCTAGCATCGGTCTCTAACTCAAATGGTTTCGGAGGATCCACCACTTTGTGTATAGGAGCCTCTGAAACAGCTGTTTCAGAGTATCAAAACTCTCTTGCAGCTCTTGCTTCCATGCAAATGGAATTTTGCCTTGAAGCAAGTTCATCATAGGTGCTACTATCGACGAATATGAAGAGATGAATTTCCGATAGAAACCAGAAAGTCCTAAGAATGACTATAACTGCCCCTCATCCTGAGGAGTAGGCCATGCTAAAATAACTGATACCTTCTTGGGATCCATCTGAACCCCATCGGCTGAAATCACATGCCCTAGATACTCTATCCTCGGAACAAACAACTGTGTCTTCTCTGGATTTACATACAGCTTATTTTCTTTTAAAATATTCAACACAAACCTTAAATGATTTTCATGCTCATGCACAGTTCTACTATACACTAGCAAATCATCCACGAAATCAACAACACACTTTCCTATGAAAAGTCTTAAAATATCATTCATTAACATCATAAATGTAGCTGGAGCATTTGTCAAACCAAAAGGCATGACCAAATACTCATAATGACCAAAACAGGTCCTGAAAGCTGTCTTATGTACATCATGATCCTTTACTCTAATCTGATGATAGCGACTCTTTAAATCTATCTTACTAAATACAATGGCTCCACCTAGACCATCTAAAAGATCATCAACTTCACAAGAAGAACTGGTGCGGCAAAGGGTGAATAGCTAGGTCTAATCAGCCTTTTTGAAGATACTCGTCCACGACCTTGCGGACTTCATTTTCCTCCTGCAAACTCATTCGAAATGGTGGCCTAGCGGTTGGACTCGCTCCTGGTATCAATTCAATTCTATGCTCTATATTCCTGCAAGGAGGCAAACCTGATGGTAATTCCTTTAAAAACAACTCTTGGAATTCTGCTCTCACTTTAGCTGAAAGTGCTGGAGCATTCCAACTTGAGTCTCCATGACTGCATGAATCCATCTCAACATACGACAAATACATGAAATAAAAAAAATAGATATACTTACAATCAATTTTGAGCAACTTGGTAGCAGTCACCAATCGCGTCTCTTGGAGATCTGGTTCTCCACGGATCAGTAATCTCCTTCCCTCATGCTAAAACTGATACACATGCGAAGCAAAATCAATGACTGGTTACTTCCTCGCATGCCACTTTTTACTAAGAACTATGTCGAAACGAGTTAATCTCGCTATCTCAAAATCCAATCTATCCTCATAGGACTGGATCTGAATAGGAAGATCAACTACTCGTCTATCCCAAGTCTCAGTTCCCTTCCCGTCAGCTAGCTCTACGATATAAGTATAATCTGACTGTACCGTATCTAAGCATAATCTCTTGACTAATCGGGAACTAATAACATTATGAGTCGAACCTGTGTCGAAGAGTACCTTGACAGGCTGTCTTGCCACGACTCCTCTCATAACAATAATCTCAGTATCTGGGAATCGGTATCCTTTCTGTGCCACTGGTGAAAGCACAACATCTGGCACAGTCGAAACCTTCTTAGTGACCGTCATGGCCACTATGGGAGATGATAATGGAGATGGGGGATCCCCAAACTCATCCTCACTCCCACCCCTTGCCTAAGTCGGATTTATGACTATGGTGGTTGCTATCTTTTTCTTTTTAGGACAATCCTTATATAAGTGTTCTCCTAAGCATCCATAGCACAAACCCTCTTTCATTGCCTTCTCTTTCTGCTGAGGGGTAAGAATAGATCGGTTATATGCCCTCTCAGCCAGAGCAGACACTTTTCTCTTTCCTCCTGAGACTGTCTGGATCATGTGCACCTGCTTAGCCTCCCTAGAAGTCTGTGCACTACCCGAACCAGGAGTCGAAGTATGGAAAGGTTGGCTAACCCTAGTCCATGGGGATCTCTGGCCCTGGGAACTTGTGCTCCTGTGTCCATCCTCATAAACCAAGGCCATCTCTGTGGCCTGTGCCAAAGATTGACACCGCTCCTTTCTCATCAAAGGTCGGATAGTTTCTCTGAGTCCCAAGACAAACTTGTAGACTTGAAGAAACTCTGGAATGGTATCAGGTACTTTAAGAAGTACCTCTCTATACCGATCTGTGTATTCCTGAACTGACTGATTCTTCTGACTGATGAAGAACCAGGTGTCTAGTGCTCTAGACCTCTCATCAGGTGGTACAAAATTATTATAAAACAGGATTTTGAATTGATCCCATGTCGTGGGCTCCTTCTTATCCTGTTCTATCTTTCACCACCACCTATGTGCAACATCCATAAGATTATAAGTGGCCTGCTGAATCTTGTGCCTATCATCAGTGATATGACACAGAAGGAAACACTGTTCCCACTTGCTGAGCCACTGCTCAACCGTGTCAGCAGTTCTAGTGCTAGTTGAGCCATGATATCTTGGCGGCTTAAGATCCTTAAGCTTCCATCTGGCTTCTCTAACTAAGACGCTATCTTTAAGGACTTTTGAAGTTTGATGCTCATCTGGAGCATCTACCTCCATCTCTGGCAAATCAAAATCTTCCAAGATATCATGAAGAGAAGTTTCTAAGGATGATATTCTATTGTTCATAGCTTGAATGTGATCAACTGGAGGTTTAGTCATAATGGATTCTATCCTAACAGGTGATGAGGGTTCGAGTTCCATGCTAGGCAAGGAATTTTTTATTTTGGTTTTTTGTTTTTTTTTTTACTAAATAAACGTAAATACTACTGGCAAGCGGAAAAAGAACCAGTCAAAGCCTTTGCTAAATAGAAAAAGACAATAGAAAGAAACTTTAATATACTTTCTAAACTTTGATGCACATGCATGCTAATATTTTAAAAATTTCGATAGCCTAACGGCGTCACTTTAAAATCCGAAATAATTTCGAAGAAAATAACAATCGTCAAGCATAAATCATGTGTCGGCAAGCACGATCTATTCTTTTTTTTTAATCTTCTTGTCGAACACCTGCAATAGAAAACTTTTCCAAATATGCTGTTGGGCACTACAGGCCCTCAATCAAAATATTTCTCTGGTCGATACCTGCCAATACTTACCACCTGTAAGAAAAGCTCAAGCATCGAACATACATCTCTTATTTACGCTCTAATTACATCGTCCTACACGTAATGCATAAATATTTCTAATATGCACAGTCAACAAAATAATTAAGCAAATATTGACTAAATACTTATCTCCGATTTTCTTTGATATTGTTGAAGCATCCAATTGAAGAGCTACAGGTAGAGTATCAACTCCCTTTTGCTCGTAGATCACACAAATCTTCAAAAAGTGCTTCGTTGAAGGTATTCCATGAAGAACAATCCACTTCTAACCTCTATTGTAGGAAATATATGAACCCAAAGTATGGCTTATAGCCACTCCCTGGAAAGATCTCTGAGAGAACTTTCTAACAAGCCCAAGAACTCTAAATTTGGATAAAAATTGACCAAGTTATGGCCAATTTGGTGAAGTTTGATAGCTCAAAATCTGAAAACTCTGCTTCAACTAGGTAGTTCTTCAAAAAGGAATTTCGATCTCCTCTTCTGAGTGGCGCGTGCAGGTAGCGATTTAGCCCATAAGTGCAGCAGAAAAGTCCAGCGAACGCCTTTTTATAAAGAAGTTCTTGCTTAAGTCTTTCAATCACCAAGAAGGAAGAGAGTCTCTCCCTCCTTGTCTCCTCGTGGGCAGCCAGTAGGCGCACGCGTGATTGCGTGCGCACGTAGCAGATCTTGGCAGCTTCCCTCTCCTCGTAGGCGACTCAGAGACGTTCGCACGGTTGTGTTCTCTCCCCACCTTCTTTTGCTACCGATCTCCCACGGCGATGGCTGCCACAAACCCCAAAACAACCACACAATCTTCCCAAAAAAACGAACGCTGACCAGAGAACATGCATGAGCGCCCTTCCTCCACGCGAATTCTCTACCAAAAATAGCTAAAAGTCTGGCTTTGATACCAAGTGTGAGGTTTTCCTCATAAAAGACATGCGAATGATGTGTGTGCCACTCTCCTCCCATCCATTTATATCCTCTTGTATCTAAATAGCAGTGATCTAGAATGTTCTAGCGTCGCCATATGGCCAGCATGCAACACTCATCCCCACTAACCATCAAATACCTTAGGATATACCCCCGAGCTTAGGACCTTGGCTAACTAGCCCTCGTCCCACACACACATAGAATGGTCTCTATAGACCAATGTCTGACATAAATAGATAGAAACTTGAAAATTATACCTTAATAGTGTCGAAACAGATACATTACTCCATCCAAAATGATTTTGAAGGTTGAGAATAAGTAAGCTCGCACTTAGTCGTGTCAAACGACTTCCTTCATATACATGCTTTAGACATTCCTCTCAAAGATATTTCTCATTTTTAGAAATATCAATGCTCTCACTGTCATTTTGATACCAATCCTCAATAAAATCTGCCATGTTATCATCTTCATCATTGTCACACAAATCTTGTACTTTATCGTCTTTTGAATATAGATCTTTCAACTTTGCATATTGCATAGGATTAGTTTTGCGTAGCCTGCTCATGGAAGCTTCTGATAAATGAGGTCTTACTGGTAATTGTGAATGTTGTGGAGGAATATCATCAATATCATACGTTGGAATCTACACATATAAATAAAATTCATTAGTATTCCATAAATGAATAAAAAGTAAACTTTAAATATAAAATTAAGTATATAACTTATTAAATATAGATAGAAAATTTTTATTCTCTCTAGGTAAAAGGTGCTCTTGGAGGTCTACACCATCCATAATTCACTAATAGTTCATCACCAGCATGTAATGTAGTAATAGCATTGACAACTATGTATCTTGATACATCTTTACTCATGTATGGTGATTCATGACTATTTTCACGCTCCTCAAATGTGCAATTAGTCCTTGAACTATTATGTAACCCTCGACTACTATTTATTAAACCTGCTATATTTCCATATGTGTAAGGTCTTCCATCAATATATAATCTTTCATTTTCTGCATGTAAAATCCTTCTACTAGTAAGGGATGCTGCGTTCAAGCATATTCCATAAGTACTCATGCTTTGAACATAACGTGAAAGTCGATGCCAGTCTCCCCATCCATATATAGGACCACAAAATGACATAAGAGTGACTTCAGAGTTCGGAGGCACATACAAATCCTCTACAATAAAGAGACCACGACCAGCATTAGTAATAGTGGATGGCGCAATCATATAGCGATTACCCCAAAAGTTGAAAACCTCTCCATCTAAAGGAAGTGGTCCTCTATTCCATCCTCCATATCTTCTTCTATCATATGTTCGTACCAAAGAACGATCACGAGCTGGCAATGGATAATCTCCAGCCGTTTCATTCTCTAAACCAGGAGGTAGAGGATTTCTAGAAACCTCTGCTTGTAATTGATGAACAGCAAGTTCATGATGTGTACGAGGTATATTAACATTATGAGAAAAATTATCATCATCATCATCATCGAGCAAGTATTCCTGTATATCAACAATAATTTGATTTTATATATTATGGTTTTTAAATAGAATAATGACATTAATATATATAGAAAATACATACCCAAGCATTATCATGTTGACTAGGTGATGGTGCACGCTCAAAAGTACCATACTCTACCTCATGTTCAATACATTGCAATCGTGGTCTTCGACACGTGCCATAACAAGAGTTACACCAACATATAATATGCTCTTCATAGTAAAATTCATCATAATTCCTATCGGAGGACACATGTGAAGTTGTTGCATGGGTAGGAGGTGGTGGAGTACCCTCTGATTGATCAGAATCTTCACATGATAAGAAACAAAAGAAATATAAGTTATGTATCCATCAAATATATTTAAAATTAAATGTTTGATATACTTACAGTATAAAGTCATTGCACGATGAGGAGACGGTGGTGGAGTTCCATCTGATTGATCAGAATCTACAAATAATGGTATTTGATATTAATAATCTGATTATCTACATACACAAAAAAGTCACATATACATATTTACACATACACAGATATTCACATACACACATTTACACATACACACATATTCACATATACACAACTACACATTATTGTGGGATAAATGCATGTATTTTGTATGAATGAGTGTATATGCATGCATGTGTGTGTACGTATATATGTGGATATGTATATGTGTGTTTATGTTATATGTATGTATATGTGTATATGTATACATATATGTATGTGTATATGTTTGCATGTATATGTGTATGTTGGTATGTGTATGTGTATGTGTGTATATATATGTGTATGTATTCTGATTTTTTTTTCTGTTTGAGATTAAATTAACAGGAGATATTGTATGGTAAAAAAAAAAAGAGGCGAGCGAACATACCACCTGAGACGTGGCAGTTTTTTCATAGACAGCTACGTCTTCAGGAGTCATTTCCTCAGTAGAAGGTACACAAATTAATAGTTTATATTTATAATTTTTATATATTTTAGTAATTTTTTACATTTAATTTATGTATTTTTTTTCTTGAATAAACAGGCTGTTGCAAAGAAGAGAGTGGAGTCGGGCCACACATCGCACCTAGGCCAAATGGGCCATAATGGTTTTGTAGCTACATTTGTAAGTATATGTGTTATTGTGAGTATATTTTTTATTTTAGTTAAAATGCAAGCAACTAATGTTTTTTATTTGTTTCATTGCAGCGGAAGGATTATGGCCGATATCCTACGAAACATGAGATCGAGTATGCTACACATTTTGGATATCGGTGTTTGAGCAAGTATATGCAAGATCATCCTGATGCTTTTGTGAGTATTTTAAAATTTTATATAATTATTTTATTTTTATGAATGGTTTAATTGTTTTATTTATTTATGTTTGTTATATGTAATACAAGAGTATTATGGAGGGACAAATATGGATGAGGTGGAGAGATAGACACAGGAGGGACGATCTCGATCGTCGCAGGGTGATCATGACGATGAGGATGAGGAAGATCAGGATGATCATGATATTGCTGATGATGATGATGATAAGGATTTTAGTTGAGTATGACATTGGATTATATGTATTTACATTGATATGTATATATTTTTTATCTATATATTTTTCATTTCAGTTATGTTTTGAATTGTGTGTATGATATTAAGTAATGAAGAGTTTTGTTTTATTGATTGTTATTATTGTTTATATTAAGCATGTGTTTTAATACTTTAATTATATAATTCATTCATATGTGTGCCCCTAAGTGTATATGTATGTATGTGCATGTGTATGTGTGTGTATATGTATGTATGTGCATGTGCATGTGTAAGTGTATATGTGTGTATGAGTATGTGCATGTGCATGTGTATGTGTGTGTATATGTATGTGCATGTATATGTGTACTTTATGTGTATATGTGTGTATGTGCATGTATATGTGTATATGTAGGTATGTGCATGTGTGTGTGCATGTGTATATGTGTTTTAATACTTTAATTATATAATTCATTCATATGTGTGTACCTAAGTGTATATGTATGTGTGTGTATATGTATGTATGTGCATGTGTATGTGTGTGTATATGTATGTATGTGCATGTGCATGTATAAGTGTATATGTGTGTATAAGTATGTGCATGTGCATGTGTATGTGTGTGTATATGTATAACTCTATGTGTATATGTGTGTATGTGCATGTATATGTGTATATGTAGGTATGTGCATGTGTGTGTGCATGTGTATATGTGTTTTAATACTTTAATTATATAATTCATTCATATGTGTGTACCTAAGTGTATATGTATGTGTGTGTATATGTATGTGCATGTGTATGTGTGTGTATATGTATGTAGGTGCATGTGCGTGTATAAGTGTATGTGTGTATGAGTATGTGCATGTGCATGTGTGTGTGTATATGTATATGCATGTATATGTATATGTGTGTATATGTATATGTATATGTATATGTGTATATGTATATGTGTATATGTATATGCATGTGTATATGTATGAAACATGCACGTGTATGTGGATGCATTTCCATTTGCATCCATGTGCATGCATGTGAATGTGCATGCATGTGGATGTGCATATACATGTATTTGCCAGTACTCTCTTAGCTACATCCATGTGCGGTCTTCTCGGTGAGTGCATGAACTGACTAAGCACTCCCACACTATATGAGATGTCTGCCCTTGTATGAGTAGCATATATCAAGCTACCTACCACGCTTTGATACTCTTTAATGTCTTCAATTTTCTCACCTTCATAAACACTTAGTTTATGATTCATCTCCAAAGGTGTACCTGCAGGTTTAGTGTTCTCCATTTTGAACTTGAGAAGAATATCCTGAATGTATCTTCTTTGATTCAAATACATTCCTTCATCTGTGTATATCACCTGCATACCTAGGAAATATGTGAGCTCACCTAGGTCATTGATTTTGAACTCCTCTTGCATGTGTCTCTTGATCCTTTGAATGCCATTTAGATCATGACTTGTCACAATAATATCATCTACATATACACATACATAGATAACCTCATTGTGATCCCTTTTGATGAATAGAGAAGGATTTGACCTACTAGCTTTGAACCCTTCATCATGAAGATATGTAACCAACCTATAATTCCAAGCTCTAGGAGCTTGTTTCAATCCATACAATGCTTTCTTAAGTTTGCAAACATAAGATGGATGATTAGGGTTTTCAAACCCTAGTGGTTGTGACATGTATACCTCTTCACTTATCCAACCATTTAAGAATGCATTTTTCACATCAAGTTGGAGGAGTCTTCAATTCCTTGCAGCAGCTACACTTATCAATGTCCTGATTGTCTTCATCTTTGCAACTGGTGAGAATGTTTCCTCATAGTCTATACCATGAGTTTGTGAGCATCCTTTGGCAACTAATCTTGCCTTGTCCCTGCAAATTGATCCATCTGAATTTTTTTTAACTTTATATACCCATCTGCAACCAATTACCTTTTGATTTGGCAATATTGGAACCAAATCCCAAGTGTCCATCTCCTTCAATGCATCTAATTCTTCTTTCATGGCCTTTTCCCAATTAGTTTCCCTTTGCCTCTTCATAGGTTGAGGGTTCCTCTGAAATAGAGTCTTTTTCCAAGTATATTGAATGCTTCGTAACAAATGTGGAATCATATACATACCTTTCGTGTTGTTTCTTCTCTCTTGCTAGTCTTCTAGGTACTTCTTTGGAGCATTCTCCAACGTCTTGCATCTTTGCTTTGCCTCTTGACTTCCATAGCTTGTAATCCTTTTCTCTTTCATCTTGGTCATCCTTTGTATCACTTCTTGGATCCTGGACCTGTGTATCATGCTTGCTTCATAATTGATAAGAGTCAGAATCAAGATCATATGGTAGTGTTATCTTTTGTTTGTCTTCATCATACCAAGACCTATGTTGTTCAAACACAACATCTCTACTTGTAGTGAATTGCTTGGTTGAAGGATTGAAGAACCTGTAACCCATCTGAGTTGAATCATATCCAATAAACACTGCCTTTGTTGCCCTTTCATCTAGCTTACCTCTTATTTGTGATAGTACATGAACATAAGCTAAACAACCAAAAAACTTGCAATGTCCAAGACTAGGTTTTCTTCCATGCCATGCTTCATAAGGAGTCATACCTTGAAGTGATTTGGATGGTAGTCTATTGACAAGGTACATAGTAGTTGAAATAGTTTCTGCCCATAGATAATGTGGCAACTTCCTCTCTTCAAGCATTGTTCGGGATGATCCAACCAATGTCTTGTTTATCCTCTTTGCAATTCCATTTAGTTGAGGAGAGTACCTAGTAGTCACTTCCCTTTTGATACCTTTTTCCTGCAAGAACTCATCAAACTCTTTGGAGAAGTATTCTCCCCCTCCATCAGATTTGAGCTTCTTTAGTGATCTACCTGTATGATTCTCCACATGTGCAAAATACTTCTTGAAGCAATCAAACACTTCATTCTTACTCTTGATAAAGTATAGAATACTCCATCTACTTCGGTCGTCAATAAATGAGACATAATACCTTGATCCTGCCAATGAAGGTTCTTGACTTGGTCCCCATACATCTGTATGTACTAAGTCCAATACGTTTTTGTGGATGTAGCCTTTGTGGTTGAATGGTTGTCTTTGTGCCTTCCCAATCTGACATGCATCACACCTGTTGATCATGTGTTGCTTTGATATGTTCGGTAATCCTAGAACACTTTGATCCCTCCATATATCCTTCAAGGTTCTTTCATTCACATGAGCAAGTCTCTTATGCCACACTTCAAGCTCACTTAGGGTTTGAGACCCAAAGTTGAATAGAGCAATGTTCTTGGTTTCTCCTACTTCAAAAGTAAAGAGCCTACCATGCTTCTCACCTTGGGCTATCTTTTTGAAGCCTTGACATGGATCTTCCACAAAAGCTCCATGTTGGCTGAACCTAACTTGCAAGCCTTTTTCAACTATTTGGCCTACACTTATTAGGTTTTTAGTGATAGTGGGTACATAGAGAACCTTACTTAGAATGTTTGTCCTACCATTGGAAGCTTTGACATTACCAATCTTCTCCACATTGTTCTTTGTGTCATCCCCAGTTTGCACTTCATGTCTATGCTTTGGACTTTCCAAATCAGATAGAAGAGCAATGTTGCCTGCAACATGATTCGAACATCCTGAATCTATGTAAAACAAATGATCATCTTCTTTACCCTTTGTGGCTTAGATTCATAAGAAGCAATGAGTCTTCATGTGGTTGATCTTTTGAATAATTGTTGTAGTCCCTTCTATTATAGCCTCTATTGTTATTGTTGAAGTTTTGTCCACCTCTGCCTCTATTGCTTCCATATCCACCTCTTCCACTTCCTTTCTGGGTCTTCCCATTGAACCAGCAATTCTGAGTGGTGTGGTTGGTCTTATTGCATATGGCACAAGATTGAACATTCTGACCTCTTGTTTTGTCTTGGTTTGGTCCTTTCTTCTTCCCTTTCCACTTGCTCTTGATTCTGAAGTTGGCTTGGGAGGTCTCTTCTTCATCTTCTTCCT
>CM035422.1:136370137-136392637 GCA_020310875.1 Ceratopteris richardii
GAGTTAGAGATAGGAGACTTGGATCAAGAAAACATGGGGGAAGAGCCTAGACCACCTCATGGTAAGTCAACCCTACCTAGGATTATCACGTAAGAGTGGATCCCCTAAGACAACAAAAGCATAGAGCTCTTCTTGAGTAAAGATACTAACGAATCCTTATAGAGATTTAAGCGAGATAAATTGAGTGAGGTAGATAGACTAACAATTTATGAGTTCAAGGACCCTGACATCCCTAGGAAGGTAATTTATTTAGATAAATTCTCTGAGATGATGTTTCTAGTAGTGAAACATGGTAGACACACCTATAATTGGAAGGGTGAACTTGTTTTCACTCCATAGAGATCACTTGATTCTCGTGGTTAGCACAAAGTTGGATCCCCTCATATTCTAAAAATTCATAAAGAGAAAAATAGAGAAAGGCTAGAGGTGAGTTGTGCAATACCTTGTGGAAGAGAAAAAATAGGGTTAGATACTAACATAGCCAATCAAGAGAGACTGAGAGGATATAGGCATCAAAGAGGCATGGATGAGTTTCGCCTACCTAGACCTAGAGAACACCCTAGGATATTGAGACACACCCAACTACTTTAGTAAATGAAGAACTACTTTTATGGCACTCGAGACCCTTATGAGCATGTAGCAAAGTTTAAAAAAGTGTTAAGAGTTGAATAAGTGGACAATTTTTTCACTCAATACAATGCTTTTGGTCTAACCTTAAAGAATAAAACCTAGATATGGTTCCAACCTTTACATCAAGGTCAATTCTGAAATATCAATCAATTGCTAGAGGTGTTCATCACATAGTTCTCTAAGAGTGGCATCAGGCATGACACTTCATCCTTGACCAACAACTTTAAGTAGAAACCTTAGGAATTGGTGAGGCTAGCGAGATGCAAATTTAGGCAATACATTGAGAGATGTCCCATCCTAGAGCTACCTACTGAGGCAAAGCAAGTTTCCCTATTTCCAAATGGCTTGTTAAGTGCAAAGTTACAATCGTATGTGTACTTGAAGGAACCCAACACCATAGAGAAATGTGTATGAATATGCATTGACATCAAAGATAACTTGGGAGATGAGTTAGAACTTTCAAAGATCTACAAAGGTTGATATTGTTCTACCAATATCATATCAAAGCCCTCAACATCAAT
The DNA here is from genome assembly GCA_020310875.1 of Ceratopteris richardii. Classification (NCBI taxonomy): domain Eukaryota; kingdom Viridiplantae; phylum Streptophyta; class Polypodiopsida; order Polypodiales; family Pteridaceae; genus Ceratopteris; species Ceratopteris richardii. Next base: position 136,371,289 of record CM035422.1, read on the forward strand.
TGAATTAGATTATAAAATTGCTCAAATGATAGGAGTTTTGAGTAGGAAAACTACTTGGATGGTCTGAGTGAAATGATGTTATAATTGTGAAGGAGACCACATGACCAATGTTCACCCCATAATGGCTCAAAATCAAGGGAAACCTAATAGCTAGTATTGCACCATAGAGAGGAAGAATAATAACCACATGATAGAGGATTTTCCTTACAAGAAATGAATGGTTAGAAAAAACTATCAACAAACCTATCAACAACTAGGGAGATATCAAAACCAATACCAACAACAACCATACTATAGGCCCAACAACCTTATCAACCTCACTATCAAGCTGAGTAGAGACCTCAACCCATGTTAGGTCAACAACAACCTCTCCCTGCCAATGTGATCTCTGTGAAATATGCTCTGAAAGGGTATACCTTCAATAGAGCTATACTTCTTGCTTCCCCAAAGATCTTAGAAAGTGACCCCAATGCTCACAGTTTTGAATCAACCCACGTGGATAGCCCACCGGCTTGCTACATGGAATTAGCTGAGCATAACGAGATGCATCCATATGAAACAATAGTAGAACCTAATTGGCAGCCAGAGTATGCCAATGTGATGTATACCAATCAAAACCCAAGGCCCCAATTAAGGTAGATGAGACCCAAGCAGAGGACCTTGTGAGAGATGTCAAGGAGATCACATCATATGCGAGTGCCTGCTTTCTCCACAAGGATAACCTCAACCGATGGTCAATCAAGGCTTTTGTCCTGATTGTGGAAAGGAACATCCCTTGAGAGATTGTCTCAAGAATTCGTCCAATGGAGAAAAGATTACCACAATCAATATTTTTGGCTTGATAGTAGACCCCAATGGAAGTGTGAACTACGAGCACCGTAAAAGAAGTTACAAGAGCACGTCCTCTACAATAGGCTATAGGTGTGGATTAGGAGAAGAAATGAGAGGCCAATGAGTCAGAAAGTGTATCTAGAAAAAGAAGGAGAGCTCGGAAAGATAGTCGAGAAAGGATGAAGAGACAATGGGCAAGGAAGATGAGCAAACTAGAAGAAAGTGTAGAGAGTACACATGTGAAAGCAAAATGAAAAGAAGAGTGTACTCACAAAATGAAAGATTGTGAGACCCAAAAGTAAGTAGACCATGAAATGGGAAAAATCACATGGATTAGAGTGAGCTTGCCAAGAGCATGGAGTAGGCTTCTCAAGCTTCATTCAACTACAACTGGGGGGAGAGGCCCTCCTTATATAGTGTTGGAGGGGGCTTTCCAAAGTACATCATATGTGGGATAATTCCTCTTCAAGGAGAATGAATACACAAGTAGAAGCAAATGGCAAGGTACCCAACTACAAAAGAGAGACAATATAAAATGGAAATAAAATGGAAATAAAATGGAAATAAAATGGAAATGGAGTTCCTCCTACATACAAGATGGAGATGCACGCATGCACATCGAAATGGAAATGGTGGAGGAGAAATCATGTCCCCAATAGCCCCTATAAAGCTCCATTTTGGAGTGGCTAAATGCTACAAAGGTCCACCAAGTGCTAGAGCAGAATTGGAGGTAGAACCTTCATGAACATGTCTGCTAGGTTCTTCTCAGAGGTACACTTCTCAGAGTAACCTCCTAAGATACGAGCTTCTCGTGGATGAAATGGTATTGGATCTTGATGTGCTTTATCTAAGCTCTTGGCGATGGCCAAGGTTGATTGGCTATCCATGTAGATGCATGTGGGAGTAACCTGCAAAACACCAATGTCAGATAATAATTGTTGAACCTAGATGGCCTCACATGCTACAAAGCTAGATGCTCTGTTAGTATATGAATCAATGTCTACCCCTCATGATTGTATGCACATTTTGTAAGGTCCCAATTATGAGGAGAAGCCAAACATGCATTACCCAATTGATGGGAATCCCAACTTGCATGTTGGATGAAGCTCATATTGGACCATGTAAGGTATTGTAAGGAAAGGGACTTACCAGGGTCCCCATGGAATATTCCCTCTGGAAGTCAAAAATCATTTATATTTGTTAGGTCAGTTTAACCGACCTAAGTAGTGTATGGGAACTACTCCAGCAGTAGCCACCAACACTCTTTTGCCCATGTATAGCCGTCCATGGAAGGCTACCCATTATCCTATATATACATGACTTCTGCACTACCTGAGACATCGAATCAAGCAAGCATACCTCTACCTTGTATCTCCCTATCTTGAGTTGTCTAGATCACCATTTAAGCTCCACCTTGAGAGCACACGGGTGGACAACACCATCATCTTTGTACTTGCTATTAGTAGAAAATTTTTGAGATTCTCTTATATCTGTTATCTTCTCTGTTATTGCTCTTGTGTTATATTGTGTAACTATTGTCTTACATGGTATCAGAGCCGTAAGGTTCGAATACCTTGAGAACTATCACTATTTTAGCCTACTAGCAGACTATAATATCAGTAGATCATTAGAGTGTTTACTGATGGCTTCGTCCTCAAACACTAGCCTTGGTGCTCTAGCTAATGTTAATGATGCACCGGTTCAAATTCGTCCACCTGCGTTCACGAAAGGGAAGCCAGATGGAACCAAGTATACACTCTAGAAGTTCAAAATTTTTGCAATTTTGGACTCCTATGAATTACTTGACACTGTCATGGGACCGATGGGATTGGATCTGTATCCTATACCACTTAGAGATCCAACAATTTCAAGAGTGATGATTCAACCAGATCTTGATCTTCTATGAGCTTTGAAGAGGTGGGATGCTAATGCATTATGTGCAATTGTCACTAGTGCAAGTGATTTTGTGCTTACTTTAGTTCAACATACTACTAAAGCACATGAGGCTTGGGGCATATTGGCTCAACAATATGAGACAAAGAACCACACTAGGATACAAAATCTAGAAAACTAGTTGGCAAATGAAAAACATCCTAATTTTGAAAAATCTAAAATTTTTATCAAATAGATAAAACATCTTCTAGATCAATTGGCTGTAGTCGGTGTTGTTATAACACCAGAGGAGCTGGCTCGAAGATGTGTGTGTATTCTTCTAGCAAAGTATGATGGATTAGTAACAACCCTTAACACTCAAGTAAGACCAACTCCCCTTACATTTGAAGAGTTTTGTGCTATGCTTTTAGAAGAGGAGATGTGGTTGAAGAACCGGCAAGTATAAGTGATGATGCATTCTCAGCCAATGCAAAAGGAAAATGCTCTTCTGATGGATCAAAGAAGAAGGCAAAGAAGAAAAAGCTCACATGAAGTTGCTTCTATTGTGAAAAGAAAGGCCATGCCATCAAGGATTGCAGAAAGAAGCAAGCTGATGAATGAAATGGGACTATAAAATCATCTTGGAAGAACAAAGAGTCTGCAAACAACACAAAGTTGGAACTATGGGTAGCTGTTGAAGAGGAATGCTCATCTGCTCAAGCTCTTGTTGATGAACCATGGATTTTAGATAGTGGAGCTTCTCGCCATATGACCAATAAAAAGGATTGGTATAGTTCCCTAGTGCCTCTGCGGGAATCCATCAATGTAGTGGTGGGAAAACGACTCCAAGTGTCCAACGGAAGGAACTAGAACCATCTCTTTCATCACTTCTCCAGTTGTTGAGAAAAATTTATCCGATGTTCTCTACGTACCTACACTTAAAAGAAATTTGTTGCCAGTTTTCTGCAATAAGAGATCGTGGACTCGAAGTTCACTTCAATAAGAGTGGCACAAAAATCATGGTTTTCATTAGGTAATGTAGTAGGAAAAGGCATAAGACGTGATAACTGTATGAGTTAAGTGCCTTAACTGCTACAGAAGATAAAGATGTAAGTAGGTTATGGCATGAACAATTTGGGCATCTCAGATTTGCAGTTTTGAAGGAGATGCAAAGAACAGGGATGGTTGCTCATTTTCCTACATTTTTAGAGTTGCAAGAACCTTTTGAAGCTTGCATGATGGGAAAGCAACAACAAAAGGAATTTCCACGAGAGACCAGCAATTGATCTCAAGCTCCTCTAGAGTTGGTACATATTGATCTCTGCAGTAAAATGTCTACACCTGCTTTAGGAGGATCTTTCTACTTTTTGCTGTTAGTCGATGACTATAGTAGAAAGATGTGGGTTTATTTCATTCGGGAGAAGGCTGATGCTTTTGAAAAATTTAAAATGCGGCATAAGTATGTGGAAAATGAATCAGGAAAGAAATTGAAGAAATTCAGAACAGATAGAGGAGGTGAATTCTTGTCAAGATAATTCAATAATTACTGTAACGAGCATGGTGTGAAAAGGAAACTTATCACAACTCATACACCTCAACAAAATGGCATTGTTGAGTGTAGGAACAAGACAGTAATTGAAATGGCTCACTGTATGTTAAAGATTCAAGATACACTTGATTCATTCTGGGCAAAAGCAATCAATACAGCAGTCTACATCCTTAATCAAAGCTATATGAAAGCACTCAAGGGGATGAATCCTCAAGAAGTATATTCTGGTAAAAAGCCTTCAGTTTTGCAGTTCAAAATTTTTGGTTATTTTTGTTATGCACATATTCCTAATTCAACAAGATCAAAGTTGGATTCAAATGCAAAAAGCGAGTCTTCCTAGGATATAGTGAAGAGTCTAAAGCATAGAGGTTGTGGGATCCTGGGCAAGGATGGAGAAATATCTCACCTTGTGCCTATCAAAAGACAGGTTAAAGTTGAGGAGGAGGAAACATCTGATGGTTAAATTTCCTTAGTAAAAAGCCAACCAATTGTAGCAGCACAGTGTAAGCCACTACCAAAATGAAGGATTTGATGTTCAAGGAACTTTTGCACCAACAACGTGCATGAAAAATATTAGGATGATACTTGTAGTAGCTACACAAAGGCCTGGCCTATTTTTCAAATGGATGTCAAATCTGCATTTTTGAATGCTCACCTCAAGGAGGCGGTATATGTATCTCAACCAATAGGTTTTGAGGTGCCCAATTTAGAAAATAAAGTTTGCAGGTTAAAGGAAGCTTTATATGGACTTACGCAAGCACCACAAGCTTGGTACCAATGGATATATAATTTTTTCAAAAATATAGGTTTTGAAAGAAGAACTTTTGATGCTAACTTTTATGTAATGAAAAGGGATAGCAAGCTAGTTGTTGTCATTGTATATGTAGATGATTTGATCATTACATGAGATCATCAATCAAACTTGGATCAACTTGGGAACTAAGTTTGAAATGACAGACTTAGGTCCACTCCATTTTTGTCTGGGAATTGAAGTGTGGCAAAGAAAGGATGGAATTTTCATCGCACAACAAAAATATGCCAAAGAAATTCTCAAGCCATTTAGAATGATGGACCCCAAACCAACTAGCACACCTCATAAGCTATCTATGGATGATAACATGCCTGATGTAGATGCTAAGAAGTATAGGAAGCTTGTTGGAAGTCTTATTTTCCTATGCAACACTAGACCAAACATTTTCTATGGTGTTGGAGTGTTAAGCAGGTTTTCCAACAAACCTAAGGGGAGTCACTAGAATGTTGGAATGCGAACTCAAAGGTACATTGCAAGAATCTTGGATTTTTGTATTTTTATACCACATGTGATACACTTCAAGGATATTGTGATTTAGATTGGATTGGAGATTTTGATTCTAGAAAATCAGTTTTTGGATATTCTTTCTCACTTGGTTCAATAATATTTTCTTGGGTGAGTAGGAAGCAACCAACTCTCGCACTTTCCTCCACTGAAGCAGAGTACAAAGTAGCTTGTTTTGCTTCTTGTGAGGTAGTATGGTTAAGGACAATTCTTGCAGATCTAGGCTTTCCATCAAATATGGAAACTGTACTCGTGTGATAATCAAAGTTGTATGGCCATTGCAAAGAATCTAGTATTTCATGCTCCACAAGGTATATAGAAGTACAGTACCATTATGTTCGTGATCTAGTTGAAGATGAAATTGTGGAGCTAGAATATTGCCCAACAGAGGAAAATTGTGCTCACATATTCACTAAAGCACTTGGAAGAGAGCAGCTCAATATACATCTTCAGCAAATGGGCATAGCACCGAGAGCTACTTGATTTATCATTCGGTAAACATTGAGGGGGGTTGTTATAAGTATATGATCAATGTCTACCCCTCATGATTGTATGCACATTTTGTAAGGCCCCCATTATGAGGAGAAGCCAAGCTTGCATTACCCCATTGAAGGGAATCCCAACTTGCATGTTGGATGAAGGTCATATTGGACCATGTAAGGTATCACAAGGAAAGGGAGTTACCATGGTCCCCATGGAATATTCCCTCTCGAAGTAAGATATCATATATATTTGTTAGGTCGGTTTAACCGACCTAAGCTATGTATGGAAACTATGCGGGCGGTGGCCACCCACGCTCTACTTCCCATGTATAGCCGTCCATGGAAGGCTGCCCATTATCCTATATATACATGACTTCTGCACTACCTGAGACATCGAATCAAGCCAGCATACCTCTACCTTATATCTCCCCATATAGAGTTGTCTAGATCACCATTTAAGCTCTACCTTGAGAGCGCATGGGTGGACAACACCATCATCTTTGTACTTGCTATTAGTAGAGAATTGTTGAGATTCCCCTATATCTATTTTCTTCTATGTTACTGTTCCTTTGTTATATTGCGTAACTGTTGTCTTACATGCTCGATGCTCGACTTCAATGGATGACAATGCAATTGTAGGCTACTTTTTACTTGCCCAAGAGATAGGTAATAAGTCAAGCAAGAATATGTATCCAAAAGCAGAACATCAAGAATCAGGATCACCAACCCAATCTGAATCTAAATCTCCGACGAGTTTGATGCCACCTCTATGCCAAAGATCATGATGTTGGGTGAGAGAAAGATATTGAAGAAGTCTATGAACAACATCTCAATGTGACTTATGATGCTAATGTGCAAATTGATTGAGTGTACCAACTGCATAGGCAATATCTGGCCTATTGGTGGCTAGGTAAAGTAATGAGCCAACAAGGTGCACATCCACAATTGATGATGAATATTCTAATGTGAGCTTGATGTTTGGATCATGTGGTGTAGATATTGAGCGATAGTGATCCATGTTATATTTGAATAGAAGATCACACTAGTACTTTGTTTGTGATAGGAATATGCCTTCTTTTGTTTGTCAAACTTCCATACCTAAGAACTAGTGAAGCAGACCAAGGTTTGTCATAGTGTACTCAAGGTGAAGCTGTGCGATGATGAATTGGATGTGTTCTTCATCTGAAACTATCAAGATCAAGCCATCTACATAGAAGATGATTATGGCAACTAAAGACTCTTTTTGATAGATGTATAAGTAAGCATCAACATTGCTCCGTTGAAATCCGTTATCTTCAAAGAACTAGTGGATCTTTTCATATCAAGCCCTAGGATCTTGCTTAAGTCTATAAAGTGCTTTGTGAAGCTTGTATACTTGATCTTCTTTTCCTTTGATCTTGAATCCTTCAAGTTGTTCAACATATACTTCTTCTTGAACATCTCCTTTGAGGAAAGCACTTTTGATGTGGATTTTGTAAATGGGCCATTTGAAGTGTGCAATTAGTGCAATAATTACTCTTATAGTTGTAAACCTTGTAGTCTGCACAAAGGCTTCTTCATAATCAATGCCATTAGTTTTCTTATATACCTTAGCTACAAGTCTTTCTTTGTACTTGTCCAATGTACCATCAAATTCATACTTGACTTTGTATAGCCACTTAACTCCTATGACTTGATGATTTAAAGGCTTCGGAAAAGTTTTCAAGTGTTGTTCTTCTCGATTGCATCCATCTCTTCTTGCATAGCTACTTCCCATTGAGGTTGACCTTGAGCTTCTTTGTAGTTTGAAGGCTCTAGAATTTTTTGAATCTAATGCATAAGTGCATAATTTACATAATGATTGTTCACATGGCTTCTTTTCAATGAGCCTTTGAGAAGTTCTTGGTTGGTGACAAGTACTTGCCTCTGAGTTGCGATTATGAAAGATTGTGTCCCCCTTTGAAATGTAGATGGGTGGGCTTAAACTTGCACTTTGATCTTTAATTGAGTATGTTGAAGCTTCATATGAAATCTTTTGAGATAGTGATGGAGTGTTTTGAGGGGACAGAAAGTGCAAGGATAAGTGATAAGTTGGATTTTGACGGTCTTTTACTCCAAATGTTGCAGACTTGGATGGTGTTGAGTCCGTATTTTGGTCAATCGGATATTTTAAAAAGAAACAGTTATAAGTTAGTTAAAGAAAATGTCGTGGGATATGATCATTGTAATTTTGTGCACACCGATATGTAAGGGAAGAAGAAGCATCTACAAGGAGACAAAAAAGTTAGAGAAGATAGATGACTCTATTCTTTTATTGCTTAGGCTGACAGTGATCAGATCGGACGAGTTTGATGTAGAAGAAGCCTAATTGATATTCTCACAATTCCATTTTCTATGTTACAAAGATCTACACCAGCCAAGTGAAGAAGAAGAATGCAAGTTGATAGATATATTGAGAGAATATAGATATGTATTTTCTTGGAGTTATAAGGACTAGATCCCCATATCTGCTGTCATTAGATCCCCATCATGTTAGAAGCTACATCCACCAAACAAAAAATTTACACATATAATGATAATTATGTATCCAAGATCAAATAATAAATTGATAGACTAATAGAAGGAGGATTCATATATGAAATTGAGCATACTGAATGGGTATCCCCCATTATGGTGATGCATTAACTTGAAAAAAGTTAATGTAGTCACCATACAAGATACTTATCCTATTCCTATCATTGAGCATCTATTAAAGTGAGTAGCAGGCAAGGAAGTGTACAACTTCCTTGATGGATTCTCCGGTTACAATCAAGTAGCCATTGCCTCTAAGGACGAACATAAAACATCTTTTGCCATAGAGTGGGGTATCTATGCATTTTGTGTGATGCCATTTCGGCTCACCAATGCTCTTGCTATGTTTTCAAAGATTGATGTGTCATGTGTTTAAGGAGTTCTTAAGAAAGAACCTAGAAGTCTATGTGGATGACTTGTATGCTCATTCCAACGTTAGATGGACTCACATCCCTGAACTTAGACAAATCTTTGAAAAATGTAGAGAATATCAAATATGTCTAAACCCAGAAAGTGTGTTTTCATGGTCATTCAAGGCAAAATTCTAGGACACATAGTCTCAAAGAATGCAATATCTTTGATGAAGATAAAGCAAGGGATATAACAGAGCTACCTATACCAAAGATGGTCAAGGAAGTAGAGGCTTTCACAGGACATTGTGGATACTACCTCGATTAATCCATATGTATGCTATGATTGTAGAGCCTCTATACAACCTTTTGACTAACTTTGAGTGGATTGAAGATTGCAAGACCTCTTTTAATGCACTAGAAAGATGATTGTGTTCAGAAAAAATCTTAACAATGTCAGATTGGGTTAAACCATTCCATGTTCACATGGATGCCTCCGACTATGATATTGGATGTTTGCTACCATAACCCATTAGTAAGAGAAATATAGATCCCCCTATTGCCTATGCAAGTAGACAATTAAACACAATAGAAAGGAATTACACTACCATGGAAAGAGAGGGATTAGGCATGGTCTATGCGGTGGAAAAGTTTAGACATTATTTTCTTGCAAATATGTTTAAATTCTTCATAGATCATCAAACTATACTTTATTTGGTGAACAAGCCATCTGATATAGGTCAGTTAGTAAGATGGTTTCTCTTACTAATGGAGTATGATTTTGAAGTAGTCGTAAGGAAAGGAAAGACTCACCTTAGGCACGATCACCTTTCTAGAACTACCTCAAGAGAATCACCCCAAGGAGCATCAGATGAACTTGTTGATGCCTACTTGTTCAACTTGGAAGTAGTGCCTAAGTGGGCTAGAACATTTGTTCCTGTTCTCACTTTTGAACCCAAAAGTGCTATAGTATGAACAAAGGATGATGAGATTGTGAGATCTCACAAATATCATATATTGAGAGGAAGCATATACAAGCAAAATGAACAAGGAATCTTCATTTGTTATGTGGACAAAGCAGCACATGCTAAAAGGTTACAATTATCACATGTAGGTGCATTGGAGCAACATCATTTGAAACATCGAACCCTATAGACGTTGAGGAGATTAGGCATATATTAGCCAATGATGCAAGCAGATGTCCATAGGATGCGTAAGGATTGTCCATTTTGTATTAATAGACCCCTTTTTGAGCATGCTACTTTGTATCAAGTATCATAAATACCCGATTGGAGTAGTATTTTGGTTGAATTTTTGAGGGCAAAAACATTCCCTCAAGAGATGAATTTGATGTGAAGAAGAAGTTTAGAGATTGAGGCTCAAGACTCCATGATCATAGGAGATATTCTTTACACACATGGACATGATGGATATTTGAGACTATGTGTGCATGAATTTGAATACTTAAAGATCTTAGAAAATGCACATTAAGGCGTTGCAAGAGGACACTTTGGACCTAATCAAGTGATCAAGGCGATTCTATTCTCAGGTTTTTGGTGGTCTATGCTTCATATAGATGCACAAACCTATGTGAAGAGGTGTGACATGTTCCAAAGAACTCAATACTCAATATCCTATATGAAAAGATGAGATGCCATTGAGACCCATGATGGGAAGACATGCTTTCTCTAAGTAGGGAATAGACTTTGTAGGTCCTATTAATCCCCCAACCAAGAGTTCACATGTAGAGTATATCATTGTTGCAATAGATTATCTTATTAAAAGGGTAGTGGTAAAAGCAACCAAGAAGAATGATGCACAAACAATGACAAAATTTTTATTTGAAAACATATTCAAAAGATGTGGACTACGAATAGAACTAGTAACTGATCGTGGCACTCATTTTTTGAATGAGGTCATTGAATATCTATCACGAGAATTCATGGTCATTCTTAAGAAGTCTACCTCTTCTCACCCATAGGCTAATAGACAAGCTAAGAGTACAAACAAGATCTTATGTAGAATTTAGACTAAGTTAGTGAATGACAAGTGTTCTATTCAGGACACAGCTTCATCACATTGTTTGGGCATATCAAGTCACCTAAAAAATGGTACTCAATGCCACTCCCTTTTAGATGATGTTTTGTCAAAATGATGTGCTCCCACTTTAATTTTTTATACCCACACTTAAGGTAGTACAAGAGGATGATTGGACTAGTCATGAGCTATCTTCTAGGATCTTGGACCTAGAATGATTAGGTGAGACAAGATTGAGAGCAGCTACAAGCATATATGCCGCAAAAAAGAGGCAAAAGACACTACTTTGATGCACTTGTGAAAGACAAGGGCTTGAAAGTTGGAGACTTAGTTCTGTGTATACACCCCAAAGCAACATACACGTAAACTGGAGAAGAATGGCTATGGACCCATGATCATCAATAGGATATCAACAAGTGGAGCTGTCCAATCAACTACCTTAGATGGTGATGTATTAACAAACTATATTAATGGTTGTAGAGTAAAGCCTTACCAAGAACCATTGATAGAGGAGATGCTAATCCGACTTAATGTGACTAAGATACATAAGGGGAATGAACTTGACACTCAACAGTGGTACTTCCTATTTTTCAAGGTTGCATAGAGATAGACCCCAACACATAAAATCTAAGATTTCTCCAAATCTACTGAACCAAATTCTTTGAAAAGTTTCACACAAACTAGACATAAATATCTTTCAAATGAATCTCAGTTATCTAATTGCAAGCTCTCTAAAGAGAGCAGCAGCCTTTGCAAGTTCACTATTGCTGAAGAAGATGATGGAGAGAAATGGAGCAAGACAATGATGGCAAAAAATGTATGTATATTGCTTCCATATTGCAAAAGAATGAAGATTACGTCCACCACATACTAGAGAGATGACTCTCCTCCCAACCAAATGCCTCTATATATAGCTCTCTCTAGTGGACTGCCTTCTTGGGCAGGTGGATACTAGCCAGCCATGTGTCGGCCATGTAACTACATGTGCACCAAGTGTCCTAGTTAACTCGAGTTAACTCAAGTGGATGCTTCTAGAAGGCTCTAGATCTCTTTGAGCAAAATACTCTCCCCATGTCCTCCATGGGGATTGAACCCAAGACCTCTTCCTTCACATCCTTGAGACTAAACCACTAGGCTAAGTGGATCACTTGTTCACAAGAGCACAAGACCTCCTAGTAAGTCTAAACTCGAGATCTTTGGTCATACACATGGATGACCAAACGGTGTCTGATTTAAGATCTGTCTGAACCGGTTAGACCATTGGATCATAGACTTACTTTATTACATTCTTCCCCCTTGGAAAATATTTTCTTCCTAAAAAATAGAGCTATATACATACTGTAGGAAACCCCCGAGCCTCATGTTCTAAAAATGGAAGAACATGGTCATGTTCCAAAACTAGAAGAACATGTCTCATCTCTGTGGTGGCGTCCCTACCCAAATAATTCAAAACACTGTCTCATGTTGCACTTTGATGAACTGGACAAAGTACAAACTAGTGAAAGAATAATAAGGGTGGATCTAAACACATCCCTGACCAATTCACAGTTTGTGGATGTGCGATCTAGGCACAAACATGTAAACTGGGTGGATTCAAATTACTAGTTCATTTTTGGGCATGATTGGTGCATGGACTTAGTAATGAAGGTGGGATTCTTATCCCTTGCAAGACTTTGAGAACTCTTGATTCACTTGAATTTGTTTTGAAGAACTTGAAGTTTGGTTGTCTCAAACATCTAACTTGGATGTGTGTACAATGGTTAACTCTGATCCAATAGTTACTTGATTGTTTCACCCGGCTAGAGGACTACTTTGTCCAAATGGGTTGCAAAATCCTATGTAAACTGTAGGAGAAAGTTTACCATTTTTGTTGAGTCAACCATACTAACTTGACCAATTCAAATTCAAAATGAAAATTGTCCAACTTAGGACACTTTTCTCAAAGACTTTAACTGAAAGTTCTTGGGAACTATCAATCTGATGAGCAATTCCTAAACCTCTATTCTAGAGTATACTCGACTCTAGGAAATCTTTTATGCTATAACTTGAAGAAAGGATAAGTCCATCTAGACTTATTATCTTTTGAAAATTGAAAAGGTTCTTCTATATAACATCTATCTAGGATGTTCAATTTAGTTATCTAATTCTAATCGACTAACTCTGGTCTTTTGCGAAAGGAATCAGATACCATGTCTGAACCAATTCCAAAAGATTTGGAACGCGAAAAGAAATAACAAAAATTATGTACAACCAATTCATACTTCGAAGATATGTAAACTTGTTATGAGTCAAAGGCTAGATGACCCACGACTTTAACTTTTTAAAGATTTATTTCAACAGGATATTGAAGTATTTTTTTATCTTTAAGAGAAATAATCCAGTTTCTCAAAAAGATTCAAAGCAAATAAAAAATATCATCCAACCACAAGATACTAGTGTGGTAACCAACATCAGTGTGTCGACTCACTGAAGTTCTGATGATGAGTTGTTACTTAAACAATGCTTCTCTTGAGACTAAGTTTATGTCTGTATTCAGTCTTTATTACTAGAAATGCAATTCTTGTGCATTTCTTTGAGTCAAAAGAGTGAATTTACCAAGTTACACTAGGAACTTGATGCTTGACTGAGTCAATGAAATCCTTAGTTGAAAAGAAAGAAAATGCTTCAATACCCTGTTGAAACAGATATTGACAAGTTAAAGTCGTGTGTCATCTAGACTTTGACTCATAACAAGTTTATGTATCTTTGAAGTTTGAATTGGTTGTACAAGATTTAGTTATTTCTTCTGCTTTCCAAAATCTTTTGGAATTGGCCCAAACATGTATCTGATTCCTTTCGCAAAAGACCAGGGTTAGTCAGTTAGAATTAGATAACTAAATTGAACATCCTAGATAGATGTTATGAACAAAAACCTTTTCAATCTTCAAAAGATAAGTGGACTTATTTATTTGAGTTTGCTTCAAGCTATAGCATAAAAGATTTCCTGGAATCTAGTATTCTCTAGAATAGAGAAGTTAGGAATTGCTCAATAGATTGACAATTCCCAAGAACTTTTAGCTAGAAACTAGTCTTTGAGAAAAGTATCCTAAGTTGGACAAAATTCATTGCAAATTTGTATTGGGCAAGTTATAGTACGGTTGACTCAAAGAAAGTGGTAACTTTCTCTTATAGTTTACATAGGATTTTTAAAACTCATTAGGATAAAGTAGTCCTCTGGTTGGGTGAAAAAATCAAGTAACTATTGGATCAAAGTAAACCATTATACAAACATCAAGTTAGATGTTTGGGACAACCAAAATTCAAGTTCTCCAAAACAAATTCAAGTGAATCAGGAGTTTTCAAAGTCTAGCAAGGGATAAGAATCCCGTTTTCATTACTAAGTCCATGCACCAGTTATGCCTAGAAATGGACTAGTAATTTGAATCCACCTAGTTCACATGTTTGTGCCTAGATTGCACATCCAGAAACTATGAATTGGCCAGGGATGTGTTTAGATCCACCCTTATTATTCTTTCACTAGTTTGTACTTTGTCCAGTTCATCAACGTGCAACATGAGACAGTGTTTTGAATCATTTGGGCAGGGATGCCACCACAGAGATGAGACATGTTCTTCCAGTTTTGGAACATGACCATGTTCTTCCAGTTTCAGAACATGAGGCTTGGTGGTTGCCTACGGTATGTATATAGCTCTATTTTCGAGGATGAAAATCTTTTTCAAGGGGGGAAGAATGTAATAAAGTAAGTCTATGGTCTAGGGATCCGACTGCTTCAGATAGATCTGAAATCGGATACCGTTGGGTCACTTGTTTGTAGACCAAAGATCTCAAGAATAGACTCAAGCATAATTTCATGTGCTCTCATATTCAAGTGATCCACTTAGCCTAGTGGTTAAGTCTCATGGTTGTGAAGGAGGAGGTCTTGGGTTCAATCCCCATGGGGAGCATGGGAAGAGAGTTTTGCCCAAAGAGCTCTAGAGCCTTCTAACTCAAGTTAACATGAGTTAACTTGAGTCCAGTGGACTTAACTCGAGAGGCATGTACACCAACCACTAGTAGACTCTAGTGGAAGGTAGTAAAGCAGTGGTTGAGAACACTCCATCCACTAGTAGACTCTAGTGGTAGATATGAAAGGAGTGGAGGAGATTGCACATGCACTTGTGGACTCTAGTTACATTTGTCATACTCATTGATTTGAGCAGCTATATATACAGGCATAAGGTTCCGAGAAGAGTCATCTCTCAAGCACGTGGTGGTCGTAATCCATGTTTTCTTGCATTAATGTAATAAAGTGATAGGTAGGAGATGGTTGAACCACACCCTTGATAGATAGGAGATGGTTGAACTACACCCTAAGAGAGGGGATTAGGAAGATGCAAGAGAATGAAGATTATGACCACCACATACTAGAGAGATGACTCTCCATCCAACCAAATGCCTCTATATATAGCTCTCTCCAGGGGACTGCCTTCTTGGGCAGGTGGATACTAGCCAGCCATGTGTCGGCCATGTAACTACATATGCGTCAAGTGTCCCAGCTAATTCGAGTTAAATCAAGTGGATGCTTCTAGAAGGCTCTAGATCTCTTTGGGAAAAATAATCTCCCCATGTCGCCCATGGGGATTGAACCCAAGACCTCCTCCTTCACATCCTTGAGACTTAACCACTAGGCTAAGTGGATCACTTGTTCACAATAGCACAAAACCTCTTAGTAAGTCTAAACTCGAGATCTTTGGTCATACACACGGATGACCAAACGGTGTCTAATTTCAGATCTGTCTGAACCGGCTAGACCCTTGGATCATAGACTTACTTTATTACACATATAATCTACGAGTGATTTGAACTCTTTATATAGACTCTTGAAGTGTTACATGACTTTTAAATGTTGATTTTGAATTCAAATGAAGGCGGGACTAGTTATTGAAGAGAATCAATTCACTTTCCTATAATCTAGGAAAAGTGAAGATCTAATTTGATCTACTTTTAGGTGATTGATTGATTCATTGATTGTAAAGCTCAACCACCTCAAATTCTTGGAATTTGAGCTCTCTTTTGCTCCTTTTACATGTGTAAATCTCTAGGCTTTTACATTGGTACATGATCCATAAAATATCTTTTAAAAAATACCATAAATGAGCATAAATAAAAGAAATCTTCAATGGATATTTTTTGACGCAATCCAAATGATAGTTCTTTTATGTAGATCAAATCCATGTCAAGCATAGTTCAAGATTGATGTTCCAACAACTCCCCCCCCCCAGATAAAGTATGTTTGAGTCTTCATTCCATAATAGGTTGAATACCTGCCATTGATTTAAATATGCAAAGCTTTATTCCATCAAGTGCCTTCTTCATCATATCCGCTACTTGCTTTTTAATTGGAACAAAAGAAATTTCAATCTCCTTTGCCATGAGCTTCTCCTTGATGAAGTGGAAATGAACCTCTATGTGTTTGGTTCTTGCATGGAAGATAGGGTTTTCTGCTAGATGCATGGAACTAACATTATCTCCAAATATGTGAGGTTTGGAACTCACATGTCCCAAATCTGTATACAATGCTTTTAACAATATTGCCTCTTGAGTTTCTATGATCAAACCTCTATACTCTACTTCAATTGATGAAAAAGCAACTATTGGTTACTTCTTGGAACTCCATGACACTAGCTTTGAACCTACAAATGCTAAGTGACTAGAGGTACTTCTTCTATCATTCTTAGCTCTTGCCGAATCTGCATCCGAATAGATTTTGATATCCAAATATGACGAGTAAGGATAGAATATAACTTCATGATTGTACCTTTGAGGTACTTAAGTACTCTCTTAGATGCATCCATGTGTGATATTCTTCACGAGTGCATGAATTGGCTTAGCACTCCTACACTATATGAGATGTATGCCCTTGTATGAGTATCATATATCAAGCCACCTACCAAGCCTTGATACTCTTTAATGTCTTCAATTTTCTCACATTCATAAACACTAAGTTTATGATTCATCTCCAAAGGTGTACCTGTAGGTTTAGTGTTCTACATTTTGAACTTAAGAAGTAGATCCTGAATGTATCTCCTCTAAGTCAAATACATTCCTTCATCTATGTATATGACTTGCATACCTAGGGAGAATGTGAGCTCACCTAAATCTTTGACTTTGAACTCATCTCGCATGTATCTCTTGATCCTTTGAATGCCATTCAAATCATCACATGTCATAGTTATGTCATCTACACACATACATAGATAGATAACCTCATTGTGACCCCTTTTGATGAATAGAAAAGGATCTCACTTGCCAGGTTTGAACCCTTGATCTTGAAGTTATATAACCAACCATTAATTCCAAGATCTAGGAGCTTGTTTCAATCCATACAATGCTCTCTTAAGTCTACAAACATAAGATGCATGATTAGGGTTTTCAGAACCTAGAGGTTTTGACATGTATACCTCTTCACTTATCCAAACATTTAGAAATGCATTTTTTACATCAAGTTGGAGGAGTCTCAATTTCTTCTAGCAACTACACTTATCATTGTTTTGATTGTAGTCATCTTTGCAACTCATGTGAATGTTTCCTCATAGTCTATACCATGCATTTGTGAGCATCATTTGGCAAGTAATCTTGCCTTATACCTACAAATTGAGCCATTTGAATATCCTTTCAGTTTAGTTACCTATTTATAACCAATTACCTTTTGATTGGAGACATTTGAACCAAATCCCATGTGTCCATCTCCTTCAATGCATCTATTTCTTCTTTCATGGTCTTTTCCCAATTAGGGTTTTCCTTTTCCTACTCATAAGTTGAGGGTTCTTCTGAAATGGAGTCTTTTTCCAAGTAGATTGAATGCTTTGTAACAAATGTGGAATCATATCCATACCTTTCTAGTTGTTTCTTCCCCCCTGTTGATATTCTAGGAGCTTTCTTGGAGCATTCTCCACACTCCTGCATCTTTGATTTGCCTCTTGACTTCCATAGTTTGTAATCCTTTTCCCTTTCATCTTGTTCATCATTTATATCACTTCTTGGATCCTAGACTTGTGTATCGTGCTTGCTTCCTAATTGATGAGAATCAAAATCAAGATCATATGCTAGAGTTAACGTTTGTTTGTCTTCATCATACCAGGACATGTGTTCTTCAAACGCAACATCCCTACTTGTAGTGAATTGCTTGTTTGAAGGATTATAGAACCTATAACCAATATACATTGAGGCATACCCAATAGAAATTGCCTTTGTCACCCTTTCATCTAGCTTACCTCTTATTTGTGATGGTACATGAACATAAGCTAAACAACCAAACACCTTGCAATGTTCAAAACTAGGTTTTCTTCCATGCCATGCTTCATAAAGATTCATACCTTGAAGTGACTTGGATGGTATTCTCTTGACAAGGTACACAATAGTTGAAATATCCTCTACCCATAGATAATGTGGCAACCTCTTCTCTTCAAACATTGTTATGAATAATCCAACTAATGTCTTGTTTCTCCTCTTTGCATTTCCATTCAGTTGAGGAGAGTACCTATTAGTCACTTCCCTTTTGATACTTTTATCTTGCAAGAACTCGTCAAACTCTTTGGAGAAGTATTCTCCCCCTCCATAAGATCTGAGCTTCTTGAGTGATCTACCTATATGATTCTCCACATGTGCTACATACTTTCTGAAGCAATTAAACACTTCGTTCTTACTTTTGATAAAGTATAGAATAGTCCATCTATTATGGTCATCAATAAATGAGACATAATACCTTGATTATGACAATGAAGGTTCTTGATTTAGCCTGCATACATTTGTATGTTCGAAGTCTAATAAGTTGTTGTGTATGTAGCCTTTATGGTTGAATGCTTGTCTTTGTGCCTTCCCAATCTGACATGCATCACATCTGTTGATCATGTGTTGCTTTGATATGTTTGGTAGCCCTATAACACTTTGATCCCTGCATATATCCTTCCAGGTTCTTTCATCACATGAGGTAAAGAGCCTACCATGCTTCTCACCTTTGGCTATCTTCTTGAAGCCTTGACATGGATCTTCCACAGAAGCTCCATGTTGAGTGAACCTAAATTGCAAGCCTTTCTCAACTATTTGGCCTACACTTTTTAGACTTTTAGTGATAGTGGGTACATAGAGAACCTTACTCAGAATGTTTGTCCTACCATTGGAAGCTTTGACATTACCAATCTTCTCCACATGGTGCTTAGTATCATCCCCTATTTGCACTTCATGTCTATGATTTGGACTTTCCAAGTTAGATAGAAGAGCAATGTTGCTTGCAACATGATTTGAACAGCCTGAATCTATGTAACAAATGCTCATCTTCTTTACCTTCCTTATGGCTTTGATTCCTCAAAAGCAATGAGTATTCATGTTTTCTATCTTCAGAATACTTTTTGTAGTCCCTTATGTTATGGCCTCTATTGTTATTGTTAATGTTGTGTCCACTTCTCCCTATATTACTACCATATCCACCTCTTCCATATCCTTTCTGGGTCTTCCCATTGAACTAGCAATTCTGAGTGTTGTGGTTGATCTTATCACAGATGGCACAAGGTTGAACATTCTAACCTTTGTTTTTGTCATGCTTTGGTCCTTTCTTCTTCCCTTTCCACTTGCTCTTGCCTACAAAGTTGACTTGGGAAGTCTCCTCTTCATCTTCTTCCTTGTTCTTGCCTTTCAAATTCTTGTCTTTCTTATCTACATATAGACCAATAGTTGAATTAACATGACAAGAGTTACCTTGCTTTATGCTATTGTTGGGCTTCTGATTGAAGAGTTGTCCAAGAAAGATATTGAAGTCTAGAGTTTGCACATCCATGATGAAATCACAAGTTATGGTGAAAGATTGTCATTGCTTGTCACCTCTAATCCCATTGAGAATTTGCCTCAGGATGGCCTCTTCTTCAATCACCTCTCCAATGGATGCCAATTGATCATCAACCTACTTGACCTTTGTAACAAACTCTGTGATGGTTTGTTTAGGTGTCTTCTTCATCTGGTTGAACTCCTTCCAAATATCATTCTTCCTTGCCTTTGTGCTAGCAAAAACAAAAGTCTATAGGGCATCCCGAGTCTCTTGAGCTGTCTTGCATCCTCTAATATGTGGTAATAAAAAATTAGAGATAGATTTTAGTATGTATGACCTTTCTTGAACATCCCTTGCACACCAAAGTGTGATCTTATCTGTCTCCTCTTGTGTAGGTCCTCCTTTGGATCTTGGAATAGGCATAGCTTCATCATCTCCTATAATTCCATAAAGATTTCTACCATGCAAATAGGCATCCATTTTGATTTGCCTAGCCACATAGTTGTTTCTATCAAGCTTCACAATCATTAAGGGAAAGCCATCACCCATTGTGATCTAGCTTAGATACCACTAAAAGAGCTTGCAGAAGCTTGTAGGAGGTAGAAAAGTGAGCTACAAAGTGATGAAGTTCGTCCTAGCCAACAATCACGAGACCAGCCCTTGAGATTATGGAGACTTAAATAAATCTTATAGGCATGTGATGATTGCAATAAAATACACTACATACTTTGGAGCATCAAGGAGAAAGAGTCGATACAAAACAGATAGGTTTGCACATTGTCTAGCTCAAAAAACTTGTTATCTTTGGATAGAACAATATAATTCAAATGTTCATAGTAGCTAGCATGATTAAAATTGGAAAAAATAATTTTAGAGGCATTATACACATAGGGTTGAGTGTATAAAATGCGCAAGACTTTAAGTAATAAACAAAATATTCTTGTGGAATGAACATGACACTCAATAGTGGTACCTCCTATTTTTTAGGGCTATACAAAGATAGACCTCGAGATAGAAAAACTAAAATTTCTCCAAATTTATTGAATGAAATGCTTTGAAATTTGTACACATAAAATAATATCTTTCCCATGAATGCTTTTGGAGCTCTGTAAAGAGAGCAGTAGCTTCTACATGTTCACTGTTGTTGAAGAAGATGATGAAAAGAAATGAACGAGCAAGACAATGATGGCAAAAAATATATGTATATTTCTTCCATATAATGTACAAGTGATTTGAACTCTTTATATAGACTCTTGAAGTGTTCCATGACTTTTAAAAGTGGATTCTAAATTCAAATGAAGGCAGGATTAGTTGTTGAAGAGAATCAATTCACTTTCCTACAATCTAGGAAAAGTAAAGATCTAATTTGATCTACTTTTAGGTGATTGATTGATTCATTGATTGTCAAGCTCAGCGAGCTCAAATTTGTGGAGTTTGAGCTCTCATTTTCTCCTTTTACATGTGTAAAGCTCTAGGCTTTTACATTGGTGAATGATCCATAAAACATCTCAAAAAAAAAAAGCATAAATGAAAGAACTCTTCAATGGATATTATTTGACATAA